>JAQGAE010000791.1:0-29688 GCA_034696685.1 Julus scandinavius | reverse complement strand
CGCATTGTTTGAAACCATATATGTAGTGCTATGGCGTACCAAAAAAAATATGATCCAACCTGCCCCGGTCTCCCCTACTGAAAAACATGTCAATATGAACGATTGTCCACTTGACCAAGGGCCAGTTCCACAAATGTTCAATGTAGACAAGTTTCACTGTACAGTAGAACCTGTCTAAAAGCATACTCTTGGGACCGGGGAAAAATATACTTTTAGACAGGTTTATTTATACACCTGTAGAGAGGTTATGCATGCTACACTAAACAGGTTCTACTGTGCAATGTAATTATCAATGTAAAGTCGAATTTTTTGAAAATCATAATTATATGATTATAATTATAAGTCAAATTTGACAACCTTTTAATGCTAGCTCTGAAGAAGTATCAATTTCCCAAAATTCTCGAAATTCTCGAAATTTCGTTGATTTCTCAAAATCACGGTTATATTTCCATTATTTTGTGCAGCGTTAATTTCATTTAAGCAAAGAGTCCATGTCAAAGCTTATTTTTAGACTAGTAGATGGATAGAGAACACATCAAAGATAAATGCCAGACCTTTCAGCAATTCGATGCATTAACAAAACCAACAAAGCCAGAAGTGCATTTAAATTAATGGAGATTTCGAGCAACTCCCAACAGGGAATCTTTCGCCAGAGAAAAGAATATTGGGACTACTATACTTAACGAGTGGACCTGCATACGTTGAAATTCTCAGCGGAACATACTGATTTAATTCTGGATTGATTAGTTACGTTATAAAAGTACCGGTATGCAGGCACTGCAAAGGACTAGGTAAATCCAACTATGATGCCTGTCCAAAACCAGTACAAATAGATGTAACTTGGAGATAATTGCATTAAGTTATGGAATATCTAATCATGTAAAATATATCAAGAGGACATCTTTTGCATTGTGAACTGTTTCTAGTGGCCATTCCTACAGGACGTCCTCAAGAGGGGGTAGGGGGTCTGCTGGCATGTAGACAAATGGAAGGGGAGAAGGGCATGTATGCCATTATGGACGTCCGCTAATGATGTTAATTTCCAGTTTTTGGATTTTTTGTTTGAGTTTTAAAGGTCAGTGAAAGAAGAAACGGACACCAGAAGAAATATTGTCCGAAAGTAAGGATTTATGCCCAACTTTGTGTTAAACACGAATTTTATGCTGGAATTTCCCTTTGAGATCAACAAATTTCCGTTAATCAGAAAAATCTGAAAAAAACGTCGTGGAATTGGCAGTGAGACGGGTGGTTGGAAATTTATAGGAAAGGGCTTTGCATGTTCGAAAACATTTTCTGGACACCCTACATTTTAACAATATTAACAACGTCTATGAGGGGGGAAGGAGTCTGAGTAAAATGGACCCCATGTGGGCAGAGGGTCAATTTTTAAAGGAATTCGGACCACGTCCTTTTTTGAATGGCCCTTATGAATAACGTAAATACAGTTGTCATTAAGTGCACTTGGGGCCATCCACACGTATCGCTTGCATACAAAAAAGTGACAATTTATTGATTGGTTAAGTATTAAAACATAGAAACTTCTCTGGTTTGTTCCAGTTTTCCATGAGCATGTCAATGATTGAAAATTCCAAAATATGACAGCATGCCCTACAACTTCTCATCATCCCATGTTGCTCAAAGAAATTATTTTAGAAAAATCCTATCTCCAGTTTAATTATAAGGCCTGATCTCAACACAATTTTTAGCGTCTGACATTCTGTGTGCCAAGAGCTGAAAAACGTTGAAATATAGATCATACAGCTCTGCATGACTGAACCAAATACGATTATGTACAGAGAGCGCAAAGTAAATGAAAACTAAATAGCAAAAAGGGCAACTACAAATCATTCTATCGCTATTAATCAATCCATTCTTCAATTTTTTTCATTCACTTTGGGAGAAGTCATTCAGAATGATGCTGTTGATCGAGTCTATTTCTTCTGCTTCCTGATTGAAATCCCCAGAATAATAAAATGGCGATTCTTCCATTCTACGGTACAAACAAGATCAATGATAGAAAGCCATTCAATACTGCAGTTTTGTTTGTTGGTTCATCCCCCTATTGCTTGGAACCCCCAACTCCATTATTTATCATGAAAACTCTTAGAGGTCCAAATCATTTTAGATTAAATCATGAACTGGCATCAATTGTATTCCTCTTTGACTATTCTTGTTCTTAACATAATGTTAGTAAACACGAGACACCCTCATGTATGTTTCAATCCTGATTTAATCTTTCTATGTTAAAGCAGGCTTCTATTACAAACCTACAAAATTGCAGCAAACATGCCTTTTGCAGTTATGTGTTCACTTTTATAAAAAAAAAGTACCATCAAGTAATGCAAATTGAGGATAATAAAAAAATCAACTTCCAATCATTAACATTTATTGTTTATGAAAAATAGACATTTAAAACCATACAAGTCTGTACATGGCTTTACTTAGTCATATTTCTACTCCAATGTTTCATTACAAGGCATTCTGGCAATTCCCTGTTGCCAGGTGTTACACAAAACTAAGTAGATAGTCCTTAACGTTTCACCATTTCCATCAAATACCAAGCCGGCGAATCGCAGAACTGGCTTTTCATTGTTTTGGATGAGAAAACGTAGCTTAATAAAGAATATGGAATCCAATTTACCATTAGGAGGGATTTCGGAATGAGATAACGAGGCTGGATGAACATGAAACGGTGTTTTTTTTTACTCTGATTAGTCTTTGGGATCATAAAAAATTGAAAAATAAGCTTGGTAAAATTAGGTCAGACGCTATACCGTAACCATTATAAGAAAAACCTGGGATTCGAGATGAATTTGGAAGAAAGTCTTGATCGGTACATTTAGTCATTTCAAACAATGACATTAGTAGGAGCCGTAATTAAGTGCTGTTCCTTGAGAAAAATTAAGAGCAAGTGCAATTATACTTCACAACGCGAGTTTGCTTTCCAGAACAACTTCCTTTGTTATTAAATGCATTCATTTGAAAACCACGGGGAGTCTTCACCAGTGCAAATGATACTCTCTCGTAGTCTAGAAACAGTTCAGATTGGTTGTCATTTGTCATGCTTTGCGCAGACAGAAGACAAATGACCATGTTAATTTCATGTAAAAATCCCATCACATGCAAATGAGGTTCCTCTACTAAATTGAAAAAGAAACTAGTTATCTCCACTTTTGTAGAATAGCTTGAAGACCACACATGGAACGCGACATTGTCACAAGACTTTCTCATAAAAATTGACTTTGGCGGTCCCATGCACTATACCGAGTATGATGATTATACAGAATCATAACCCAGCTAGCTATCCTGAAGCAATAATGAGGATGGATGTTAATGCGAATAGGTCCTTACCTTAAAGACGATAGCTTTGTCGCAACCCACAACAACCAGTTTTCCATCTACACGATATGATGTCTGTCCATTCTGGTAATCTTGATAACATTGGATGTTTAGGCAGAGATCGTTCATCGCAAAATCTAAAATAAATTATTTAAAAAAATTAATTTATTTTGCAACTGTTTGTTACGAAGAGATATTTCATATTTGAAAAACATGTTTTAAAATAAGTTTTGTGAAAAATAAATATCAGTAATTGAAACGACATTTTACAGAAAATGTAAATATTCCTGCTTTCTGCGCAATCGTTTTGCAAAATATCTTCAAAATATTCTCAACTGAAGCAAATGTGGGATTTTAAAACAGCATTGTTACCCAAATTATGTGATTCGGTATACATTCAGGAAATTTTTGCAGGAAAACTTTTGCAAAAAAAAAACAAAAAAAAACAACGATTTGACAACCCAAATGTCTGAAATTTTCTATAAGACGATGATGACACGTTTAATTTAGTTTGAACCAAATTTAAAATTATCTTGCAATTTGTACACCCTCACTGACAGCAGTTTGATAATGTTTACATAGTTTCAGTTATCTGCTAAAAACTCATTAACACATTTAACAGTCTTGGGAAATTTATTTTGGAAAATCCTTCGATATTAAAATACACTAAGGATAAAATAAATTGAATTAGCACATATCAAAAGTATGTTACGCACGCGTGCTCTTGTAGACAACTTACCCGAACATAAATGGAATGAACAATTTAATTGAATTGAATCTCCGATTAGATATCATACCTGAATGGTTGAAAATGATGATGCAAATGTTCACTACTTCTCCAACTGGAAAAGAAAACTCATCTTCTGGTTTGAATGGGTAGTCGTTCAACAAAACCTCTGCAAATGCACAAAGTAAAAAAAAAATAAAAGGAGTCAGATATTTGCGAATGATTGCCAAAGTTCATCGATTAACTCATGTGAAAACGACTGGAAGAGGAAAAAAAGAGAAAATAGAGGGAAAAGCGCTTTCATAAAAAATGATGGAGAAAAGAAAGCGCAAGGAAAAACAAGTAAACTCAATAGTTGTTGTATTTTTTTTCTTTCTTTTTTTTCCCAATTCTTTATTCCCTCTAAGTATTTAGTTTACTAACTAAATACTGTAATTTTAGAAGTCAACCTCGCAACCATATAAAGCGCACAAGTGCTTCAAAAGTAGTTTGCCAATAACTTTGTCCTTTACATGAAAAGTAAAAAAAAACTGATTGAAGTCTATGCAAAAAAGAAGAAAATGAAAGAAGGCTCAATGGATAGACGACGAAAAAACAAAGTATAAATCATGAGATACGGACTTTCATGTCAAGTGAAAAACTTAGAAATGAAACAAAGTCGAATGGGTGAAGGACACTGAGTACAAATGGAAATAGCTGTTTTGTTTGTACGTTTGTTGCCTATACTTGTGCAAAATTGGATTTACTTTGATTAAAAAACAAAAAAGTTACGAATTTTTGAAAAAGATTCTCCTTTTATTGTGGCCACCCTGTATAAGTCCAATTATATTTATGGCCATAAATGGCATTTAACATATACATTATACCCATATGCAGTACGAGCTATATATAGTTTTTCCAACGGGGTTATATTATATGATATATCCCAAATGTGTTGGTTTGTAGTATCAGAGTATCACATACATGTGATGTAATCATATCATAATAAAATGGAATGTTCACTAAAATCTAGCACTTTTTTAAGTCTGATGTTGTCTGAGAATTTTTGTTTGTGCTTGTGAAGTTTCTTATGCATCATTCGGATTTATGTGTCAAGTTACAAGTTTGACATCTGTACTATAACAAAACTGCATGGCCAGCATAATATTATGGGACTATTTCATTTTCAGCATTGCTTCATGCTATAAGACAAATGTCGCGGCATTTTTTATGGTCTGCCAACGCTTCGTAAATAAATAACTTCATGTCGCTCTCAAGTTTTCATGAGAAAACTGACAGCTTCTTGTATTTTCTAACATTTGAAACAATTTCTTGTTTCGAAGCTCTATGTGGCATGTCGCCTTCTCAATTTATGTATATTATATGGATAAAATAAGGAAATTGGTAAAATGGTAGACGAAGCACCCGATGTGAATAGCGACACTAGAGTACAAGATTAGAGGACTTATTAATAAAACATATGCATGGGGAGATGCGATAACGAGAGATTCCTTCCGAATGCACTAGAAAAATTATTAGCCACTGAAAACGACACGTTGGGCAACCAACCAAATATGGCTCTAGGACAAAAGCGGACTTAACGGAAAAGAGAGCAAATTGAATAAAATCACCAAGGAAAAGCCCTAGAAAGCGAGTGCAAGAGATGATAGCAGTTCGAGGAAAAATTGAAATACGGTTTAAAGATAAAAATACTTGTGGTATGAAAGAAACAATGCACAGTGAATACACATACAGAGGAGTTCAAAACTATGTACAAATTATCCAAAAATATACCCATCGAATCCACGAAATACAGTACAACCCCTATTAATCCCCTCTCAACTAATACAGACTGCTGGTCCCAACTCAAGCCTAATAGCCAATCTAATCTCCCTCTGATCTAATAATCTCTCTAAACTAATACCAAGCACCTGATATTAGTTTAGAGGGGTTCTACTGTATGCATAAATACAACGCGGTGTGTTTATCATTGTTATATAAAAGTAGTATCCCTCTACACCAGTGGTATTGAAACTTAATTCTGTAGAGTATTTGTACTTTTTGATACCGCAAGTGTGGATACTTCGGGCCAGTTTTTGGTATTAGTATTTTGGAGTTCTGAAAAAGTGTTCAGTATAATTACGACCCGTAACTGACCAGGCAAAATACGGTAGAATCAACGCTCCTCTTTCAGAATATGGCATTATTTTTAATTTTTACTCTGATTAATAAGTGCAGGGATATTTCCATCAATTTCTGTCCCAAAGTTACTCCATGTTGTGGGGCAACTTTGGGCCAGTGCATTTTTCGAGGCATATCCCTAGTGGAAAAATTATATAGGGCCAAACCCTACAGAGATTCAGACAGGTCTTCGACATTATCGAAAACACAAAATTTAAATGTACTAGGGTTAAACATAAAACAAAATTAATGCGCTGGGTTATGCCGGGGTTAAATGTTTGCAGACTGCGCCTCTGCACAAACATAAAAAAGAAACAAATTTCACTACAGTAAAATTCCTAATTGCAACGCCTGGCCTTCCCAAGCGTAAAACCGAATATATTCGTAGATTACATTAAATCTTCAGATTAAAACATAAAAGTAAAGTCAATGCAATTACAACTGTACTAAGGATGTCAACAAACCAAAAATTATATGTTGTGCATGCTAAATCCTGAGACATCTTAATATCCCACCACTCTTTGCAATTCAAAGTAGTGGAGTTTGTATATTCAAAATGCAAATAATAGATGGTGGGGTAAAGTAGTAGTGTATTCCTTCCATGATAATCACCCATTCAGAATGGGGCTTTCATGGTAATATACAGTATGCAGCAAAGTATATCAAAGTGACAATAAAAATGAATGGTACAAGTGGTTTTGGATGTGATATTACACAATTATATACGAGTACGATGAAGTGACATGAATAAGACAGCGCTTAGCAGTCGTCTAGGAAGATTGTGGGGAAAAACCACAAGGGTAATTCAACTTTTCATACCAAAAGGGCTTCAAGAATACCGCAACGCAGAATCCGCGAGCTGCAGCGGCACACAGATTATTTAAAGATGACATGCATTGAAATACCACGATTATCCGAGCCATGTGTTATAATACAAAATATATATAGGTGCCGACACACAATTTGTCTCATAAAATGTTGTTATATGCTGTTTATGTATTTAAATCTATGCAATTTTCCACAAAAAAAAAACAACAACAACCTCGAATGTGTACTTTACATTTACTGTATTGTATGTAATATTAACTTTTAAATTACTAAACTTCAATACAAATTGAAGAATATTAATTCAACATAATATTCAATATGATTTTCTCCCAATCACTAAATGGCTTTACCAATTTGCAGATAATTTACAATTATGGCTGCTTGAATGCCGAAATTATGCAATTTCAAAAATTGAACTTAACAGATAAAATAATGTCAACACTGAATGGACTATTTTTGTTCCAAGAATAACTTAAGTGTAATGGAACTAGTTTAATGCGCTAAGCCTATGAATCTACATTTTTGCTACAATGGTTCGGGAAGAAATCGGCGACTACTTCACCCACTTACTGTGATGGAAAGCAGCCTCATTTGCATCTCTAATAATGCCAGGGAATTCAATAAAACAGACGTAATTCTTTCCAGTCTAGTAAAAATGGATGTCTGCATAAATTTTGGAAGCAGTTACTCCACATCTCAAAGCCTTTCATTATAAGCTGTAGTTAGCAATTATTCTTGTTATGGTTGAAGGGAGGAAGAAACTTCTTTCTCTATCTCCCGCACAATCAAGATTTTCCAATAAATGTGCAAATGTTTAAGAAGGATATAAAACGAGTATTGGAAACTGTGGCACAATTCTTCCATCCCCTTCCCAGAACTTGTGAAATGATTTCCAGGCAAATTGCAATTTGAGTCCCATCATCGCCGACGCGTTTGGATTCAAGGGCCCTTGGCAGACACGCACATATATCACTTTAAGGGATAGAAACCTCGTGAAAATGGATGCTGCCAAATTCTCCAATTTTTAGAAATGCATCATGTTAACGAGGTAGAGCAAGTCAAGATGTCAAGAATTCCATACTTTACATTAGTAAATTAGGAAAAAAATATGCGCATTTCACAAAAAGCTCTGTTAGCATTTAATCTTCAGGGTATAAACTTCGAAAAAATCGTACTTTTTATCCAATAGCACAACATGCAACAAGTACAATTTGTCATAAATCCTGCGCCAGATTTGAAATTCTTAAAACAACAAATCCATAACAGATACTGTCTAATTTATGTTTAGTAAGGAATTATCACTTACCCCATTGGATAGGACACATCTTGATCATATCCAGCATTGCTGAATTCCACACAAGAGAGGATATGGACGCCTTTCCTTTTGTTTCAGTAGCTGGGTAAATTTAAAATTAAGGGCAGTAACATAAGCAAAATAATTTACCAATAGATCTATTTACAACATAAACAATCCCATATTTATGTCATTTTAAAATGATCATTTGTAAATTAAGAAAAGGATATTATAGTCCACTGCAGATCCACTAATTCAGATACATGTTGACGACATATTTTCTCGGTTTCCTCTTCAGATAAACCAGATAATTTCGCAAATGGACAACGTTGTACAGGTACAGGGATTCTAAAAATATTGTTAAAACACTCAAGCCGTTAGATAAAAAAGAAAAGTCAAATGTTTTAAGATTACTAATGTAAGAGATCGCTATTTTAAGCTACAGTATTTTAAAAATTAGAATTCGACAAATAAACAAACATTCAAACAGCTAATTTTGAAATACTTCAAGTACAACTAAATAAAATGTTAATAACTGCTAATTCCTTACCGACATGTATCATGAGCCTCAATGAGTATTCTTTTGTATGGAGCATACTGCACCTCCATTTCATGGTCGGTAACGTTTAACATATCCAACACCAAGTAACAATTGCTAGGGCTAATAATCAAAGATGAGAACCAAGTTAGAACGTGAGTGCAAATAAAATTTCACAAAGACATCGCAGTTAAAACGTTATGAGCTTACACTTCAGCAGGCAAAACATCCCATTTTGTGATAATAATGGAAGGTATGACTTCCACGTTAAACGCCACAGAGCATTGCCGGCAGTAGCCAGCTTGCAAGCCTGCTCCACCGGAATAACGGAGTCGAAGAACACCATCGATGGTCTACCAACAAAACGGTAAAAATTGGTTAAAAAGGACGACCACTTGAAATTTCCGGAGGTGAACAAGGTGCGCATACCTTAGTCTGATGAGTGGGCTGGATTGGCGGTGGTACAGGGGGAGCTGAAAACAGGTCCGGAAATCTTCCTCGTAGAGACGAATAAGCAAAACTGGACCTAGACGATCCAAAGCTGCTTAGCGATGATGTCCGCGCAGTTCTTGATTTTGATGGCGTCGATGTAGTGCTAGCAGTTTCGGAGACTAAACGGAAAGCAGGAAACAAAAGCGAAGTTGAGCAATTGTTCTGCAAGTGCAGTGGGAACGCAAACTACACTAAATTATTACCGTCATTAGCAGACTGTTTTCCATTTCCCAAAAAATCTCCTACAGCTTGAACCACAACGCTAAAGCTAGCAGAGTTATTCGGTAAGATTGGAAGATATGATTCGAGATCCTCTAGCCTCCATTTACAAAATTCGGTCTTAAATTCTACGAAGAACAAAAAAGTAGTGCAATCGTATAAGTCTCGTCATGGCGCGAATACATTACTTTTAAGATGAAACTTTAAAAAAATGTGGTCTTGCCATTTTCTAGTTTGGTATCCAAAATTATTTCGACCATTTCCACATTCTGTTTACCGGTATTCATCAAGCTGATTGTGCATTCACAGCTGTTTAAATTCAGAAACCATCAAGTTATTAAGTTGGTTGGATTATGATAGCTGATAATAATGACAAAATCTTGACTAAACCTTTCGCCAGCAAACAAACTAAGATGTGCACTAGTAACAACAGAGCTCGCATCCTCAAGGGTAGGAGCAATCGGAGATTTCGGAAGGGATGTCACAAGCTGAACTTGGGGTAAGGCAGGAACGACATCGATGGTAAAGCAAGGCTTCTTGATAGCAGCGATGTCTTTTAAGCGACAGTTACTTTTGACACCCAAAACGTGAGTTGTATAGCCTGAAACCATTCAAAAATTCATTATCTAGTGCAAGTAATGGTGGAAAATCCTTGAAAAAGATTGGAATCATTAAGGATTTGTGGTTAGAAAACCACTTACCTAAAATTACTAGTTCGCCAGTGCTGCGAGGCGTCCCTAACAAATTTACAGGGAACGGTCCTGACTCCGCAGGCAAAGACAGGCAAGAAGGAAATGTTTCAAATGCAATTCCATCTGGTAATAACCCCTGTTTATGCATAATAGACCGAATTAATAATCGTACAGATAAGTGTTATCTTGTATAACATTAGATGCTCACCCAACCTACCATATTTGTGACTTTTAACTCAAATGGTAATGGATTGTAAACTTGAACTGATACTTCACATACATCACCTTCAACCCATTGAAAATCTGGCAATAAAAGAACAAAAAAGTACTCTTTTAGAAGACCCAGAAGTTTAACCCAGCATTGCCACCAATGCTTTTCGAAATTATTTTAACAGAATAACTAGACTGTCCACATGTAGAATGAACTAACAGCCACTGTCATTTACGCAGATTTTTAGATTCTCCAGCAATGTTTAAAAAGTAAATACACAATGAAAAAGTCCATGAGGAAATGCATAAAAAATCCAAAGTCCCTTCCTTAGCATTTCATTTTGGATGCTTGACAAGTACATTTGCATAACTGTCAATGCTCTTTGACCCAAACATTAACCCCGACCTTTTTACATATTTTGAATTCACATGAAAATTAGAATGGTACGTGACCTCGTCACACATTTATTGAAAGAAAAAAACCGCATGGGAGAATCTAAAAATTCAACATCAAGATCCGCTTTATAGGAATATTTCGAAAACGGAACTTTTTGAAATTTGCGTAACACACTCACCCATTTTTGTGGTATTCCTGTTTTTGTCTTTTGTATTTATAAACAGCAATGGCGAGAAAATGAACGGTCCGCTGCTATAACTTTCCACCAATTGTGGTACTAATCGGATAGGCTGTAAATGTGGTGCAAGATTTTGCAACTTGAATGACCTGTAATGAGAAATGCAAAGTAATGGCAATGGATTCCAACGCAGGATAGGTGTAATCAAATTACTATCAAATAACACAACTTCTTACTTGATTCTTGGAAGATTAATTAAATTAACAGGAGGTATAATCGTGCCATTATCAAGCGCTAAAGGTACGGGAGCACCTTCACATCTTGCCGTCAAACCCTCCAGTTGATGTGCAAATTCATTACGTTCCACTTGAGTAAGATGCTCAAACATTGAATGAATTAAAAACGTCATGTGCCTTTCAAAACAAACAGAAATACATTAGCAAACTAATAATCAAATCCAAGTTAACAATAGCATACTAGCTTATATTCAGCAAAATGGGTGTTTACCTAACAGAGAGGGCAGTGTTACCCATTCGTCGAGAGGCAGCGACAAGTTCAAGAAGAATGTGGATTTGTAATACTGGCCAACCATATGTTATATCTACAAAATGTATAAAAATGTGACAAATGAGATGGTAGAATGAATTGTGCTAACACAATTCAGCTGCTTCAATAAATATAATAACCATACCTTTGGGCAACGCTCTAGGATCAAGTGTCAATTTATATCCTTCAAGTGTTTGAAGAAGATAACTATAACACTGAAATTCAAAGAAAAATACATCTTATGTCCAACAAATAGTTTAAAAGGACAATTAAATTATCTTCAAAACATATTGAAAGTCACAACTCACTTCCGACCAATACGGATTTGCCAACTGTGGGGTGACACACCGTGTTGCGGCTACTCTTTTAAAAAACGCCGCCTTTCGATGAAATCCAAGTTTTCTGTAGAGCAGCGATATTTCCGAAAATTTTCTAATCTAAAATAAATGAGCTGAAGTTTAACGGCAGTAAATCACAGCACGTGACGAACTCGCAACATTAAAATGTTGCCACATGTTTGAAATACATCTAAAAACGTGAACTATTTACCTTTTCGTCTTCTGAAAGCTGCAATATGAGATTATTAGCATTTTGCAGAAACTCCGAAGCTTGCAAATATTTATCTTGTTGGATGAGCACATGACAAGCTTTGATGCTGGCTTCAGTCTCAATAATGGCCGCAGAATGGTACTAGTGGAAAATAAGGAACTTACTAAAATTACATTCTACCCATCCCATCGTGGAATTTCCTTCTTGAAAAGCAAATACTTACTTTGTGGTAATGTCCGATTGCTTCGTGGTATTTGTCAATTATTTCGTTTGACGAGAAACAAGCTTTATTTTTATATTCCGAGGGGTCAATACCGTTAGGCAGGGACGAAAAACCACCTGAAATAAAGGATGTTGCATAACTGGGTTGATTTTGTGCAAGTAATTATTACTCACTGATGATAACACATAGTTATTAGTCTTACCAGGCCTCATCTTATTGTTGATGGTAGGAATGACACCTGCCGTAAAAGAAGAATTCCTCTGCAAAGATGATGGCCACCGGTTGTGAGGATACAATAATAACACAGATGCAGAGCACAAGCCTTCGTAACATCCTAGAACGTACCCACATTAAATTCCAAGATAAAAGACTTTGCGAAATATTGGAACTTCAGCCAAGTGATACTTCGTGTTTTACGATAAATTTACCTGCTAGCCAGAGCCAGTCATTGGCAGACTTGAGATGGTCGGCAGCAGCATTGTAATAATTTATAGATTCGGACGGTAAACCAGCCAACATGCACAAATCTCCTATGTGCTTTTTCATGCGCCCAACGCTGCGCTTTCTATTCGTCCTAAAACAAAAAATTTGTAAATTTTATTTATGCTTCAAAAGATTTTGGCAAGACTGTGGTAAGAACTTAAAATAACTTGAAAGAAAATTTGTAGTTTTGTGTTTACCTACTCTCCATGTCAAGGCCAACAAAATCTCTTTTTTCGAAGGGTGCGAAAAGCAACGGCAACTTATCCACTTTTTCGTGGGAGCGGTCCAAACGCTTTGACTCGAGCACCCAAAACAGAGAGCAAATGAAGTCGTACAAATCTTTTTCCAGTCTTGCACTCTCGTCTTGGTTTTCATAATACAAAACTGTTGTTTTGTGACTTTGGGGCGGCAGAAAAGATTTTGCGTGATGAGAAGAGCTGTCCGAGCTGGCATCGCTTTTTTGACTATTCGTTGTGTGGGTCGAGCTGCTGGAATGATCCGTTGGGGACACAGCATCTCCTAGTGGAGTATTCGGGCTGATGGGGCTGTTAGGAGACTCCAGCCCCCGTCTGAAATGTCCATCATGTATCGGACTTGCGGGTGTTATGGGCGACGGAATAGCCGATGTGATAAAAGGCAATGAAGATTCGCTGTCTGAGGTTGATGGTATGGGTGACGCGATATTGTCTGTTAGCGAGTTAGTGCAATTCTCGTTCACATTCCCCAGCTGCTTATTTTGGTCGGTAACATCATTCCCCACATGCAATTCCAAGGTCCTTTTTGGGGAATGGCTCCTAGGTGAGTCCACCAACTCAAGGTTTTGAGCACAAGTATCATACACACCGCTGTCCCTGTCAATACTGATTTCACTGCCATCTCCGTCAGGAAATGACGAGTTAGTGGGAGATAAGGGAGTTAAATGGTTATCACCGTTTAATTCCTGGTTAATGTGATTAGTTTCGATGTGATTAAGTAGGTATGTTGGTTTGTGCTCGGGCGATGGCTCCTTTGGTTCACTATTTTTGAAAACCACACACCGTGAATCATAAAGCGTAGATATATAGCCATCGCGAATTTTTTCATGTTCCTTGCAGAGATCGTCAAACTCATCTTGCGAACCGCATTTGCCTAGGAAAAAAAAGTAAATTGTGAGTAGTATAAAAACAGAAATATTTTAAACTAATTCTCATCATCCTTTGGTCTTCTTTCCAGATTGTGCATATGTGTTCATTTTATTTGTTAGATCAATTGAAGTAGCCTTCAATATATACACCACCCCTCAACTTAAATAAAACAGCTAGAATAGGTTTCTACAAGTAACTAAGTTGTTAGGAACAACAAGCATTGTTATTAGAAAATCGATTTACGAAGCAAGATTGCAAGAATGTGAATACTATATTTTCCAATTGTTTACCTATGCAAATAAGTCCTAAAACTTTGCGATGAGCTTGAAAATCTCCCCACTCGTTACTCTCTTTGGGGTAATTCTTTTTGTAGCGAACCCAGATTCCTCTCTGACCACCCGTTTGCGACTCTGGAATTTTAATATGCTGCAGGCGGCTAATCCGTTCAAATAATGAGTTAAAGCTCTTTGGAGGCATCTGTTGACCTGCAATTGAAATATCAAAGTTACACGTGCAAAACAAAATTTCTGCTTAAGCTTTCAAAAATCTTTCAAATTCGCTTACCGATCGGCTTGATTACAATGAGAATGCAGCCATGGTCTTCCGCCTTCTGCCTGTAGTCTGGATAGTGCATGGTTGTGTCAGGGGATGGGTTGCTAAACAACACCGTAACGCTTGATCTCATCTACGTGGATGGCAGCAATGACCATTCCATCCTCGATGGCCTCTGTTACAAAATCAAAGTCAAGATTTGCTTAGAATACATAAAAACTCTCCCGTCAAAATGCCATTTAACAGCAAAAATAGCTTAAAACAGATTTTGAAAGATGTTAATTAAATTAACAAGAAGCATCAGACGGGAACAGTGTGTTTTTTGGTGTATTTGTTGCGCAAAACTGTTTTACACAAGTCATTTATTGAATATGAATACAATGAAAAATAAATTACGTTTTAACAACTCTTGAAATCAGTTGCATGAATATTGAACTAGAAGCTGGTAATTTATGCTTGAATGGTTCGTTTATTATGATGCATAGCGAACATAGCAGTGTAGCATGCATGCAATGCTCAACACTCTTGAGTTTCACTCTGAAATTACTATGTGATGCTCTGTTAAACATACACATATGAAAATATAAAAAATAAAAAATAAATTATAGGCATGGTTGAACAACATTTTGAAATTTTTAAAGAAAATGGAAGGCCATGGTCCCACCCTGCCTCGATCCTTTCTGTTTTTAAAATGTTGATTATAACCGACTGCATCAGAGGTTCCTTCATGCATTCTAATTCATTTCCCCAATTCTCTTAATTGCCTCAATTAGCTGATGGCATTTGGTAGTGGGTAACATTAATTAAATAACCAAACTAACCAACCTATTTTAATAACTCTTAATGAGAATTGACCATTGTTTGTATGCATGCTAATCCTGTTGCAACAATTCTTTACATTTTAAATAGATTTTCTCAGTCATTCGTATATTATTCAGAACTACGATCCCCAGATATGAACTTGTCATTATATTATGTAAATGACAAACAATTCTACCATGGCGTTTATTCATATTATTTTTATCAAGCAACATGCATACAATGCCAAAAATTTCAATGGAATGTCCAAAGACTTAAAAGCCAACCACCCTACTTCCCCATGACCTCCATTGGCCTCAAAAGTAACGCCCATTAATTATTCCTCAAGACATCTTTGAATTTAGATGCAAAAAACAATTTTTCACTGTTTTTTATGACATTAATGGGTAAAGTAATGACGTACTTAACTTATGACGCAACATATTTGCCAAAGTATTAATAAATATACAACGAAAATCACTGAATACGGAATGTAAAATCTTAAATATTTCAGACAAAACTACCACTTAAGCAATACTCTACTTTCGATCATGATACACTACCATTAACCATTCCTTTAATTATAATAAAACGTGTAACATTAAACGTATTGTCGTTAATAATGCAAAGAAAATGATTTTCCATATGACAGATCAGATAACTAGCTGACAATTAACTTGCTACATATCCCACAATTGCATGACAGATGTCCAGTAAATGTGGATATAGCAAGTAATACCAACTAAATCAAAGATGTTTTAGAATTATTCTTACAAGCGGCGAGTCTTACCAAGCAATAAAGACGTTGATCTGATGAAAACAAAATAAATGAACTTCCCGAAGAACATATTCACTTGAATAAATATTCGCCATTACTCGACTACATGATGATTCCAGAAGTTAAATCACGCTCAAATGTGAGGTTACCGTTACGTCCATACGCAAATAGATCCGGCAAGATTGTTCGCAGAATCAGTGGTGATATTATCCACGATATATAAAATCAAATATTACGATCTGAATCGAATAAAACTCTTGTAAATCGTAACCCTAAAATAGTCAACCCCCTTTTAAAAGGTTGTGAAAATAGTTCGCAATCCTACCGTTGGATGACTCTAGCGTCAGTCAAGTAGCAGACGACACAGTATTCGAATCCCCCTCCTTGTTTTGAATGTTGGGCAAAAACAATCAGTTTTTGAGCAAGAAAAGGTAAAAAATGGATTATAATTCGAAAGTGAAGTAATAAGACAGCACAGAAATAGACGAGGGAACAATACATAGGCACATTAAGCGGAGCCTAGTTGAAGAATGAAGCGAAGCCGTAACGAACACGTTACTTCTGCTATTGGATATTATCTCAGAAAACGTCAATATTCGGTATGTAGATCCGTATTTCGATAACTGTTTACGATTCATATAATCTCATAAAGCGTTCATCAAAACTTTGATTTGTAGGAAACTGAAACATTCAAAAAGAGCGACTTAAAACTACAGCAAAGCGTCCAGGAGATGACACTGCAAGGTGCTATTGGCATCGAGTCTAGTGTTAGAAATGTGATTGCTTTTAGCAGCATAAATAGAGATGTAACAGCTATTGACCAGCAGTTTACAAGGTCTGTATTACTCTACTGTTGTATTTATTAATATGTATTTCCTCTACCATATACCGCAATATGTCAAACACGTGCCTCTATACTGGTCACATTTCTAAATACTTGTATGAAAGTTTTGGAACAATTTTCTGACACGAAAACTTTAAAGAAATATGCTATGACTGTTTGCTGATTTTTTCCACATCTAAAAAGTTGAATTACTGGATATTTTGCAGGTTAAAATCGTTCATCTCGGAAGCTGTCGAGCCCTACAAATCTGAGCTCACTTATCTCCTCTTCCCGGTTTTTGTTCATCTCTATCTTGAGCTAATTTCAAATGGCCAAAAAACTCCAGGTTAGAATTGAAATAAGTTGATAAACTGTTTAAAAATAAGATGATCTAATTTGTCTGTTTGTTATGTAGCACTGAAGTTCATGAATAGGCACCAGGGATTGTTCCTGGAGTCAGTTGAGTACCAAGGAGTTATTGAAAGCTTAGCAAATGTTGCATCGAGCCAAGATCTGTCCAAGTTTCCAAACATAAAGTCTTTTAGGTAAATGTTGGGACTTTTGGTATCGTTGAAAATGCTTAACAGCAGAGTTACTAAAAATTTTTTTTTTACATTTACTTCAGGGAAAATAAATTTGCTGTCAGGTTGTCAGCTGAAGTTGTGGATTATTTGATGAGATATCTTAAAGGAAACGATCATCTGATTTTGTTACAGATATTAACTCTGTATATCGAAGTTCAAGGTAGGTTTTTCACTTTTCTTAACAATCGTTTCTTGAATTTGCATCAATTCTCTGCTTTGCATTGTTTCAGTACAAGATCCATCTCAATTGGCCCTTCATCTGCACGAAGACCGAAAGCCAGAACTTGCCAAAGAAAAGCTGGTTACAAAACCTGTCGATAGCAAGCCAGATCCAGCCGAGTTGGAACTAAAAGCACTGCAAGGTGCAATTCAGAAAGTGAAAGATGGTCCACCAAGTTTGCCTTCCATATGCTTGTATTCTTTTACAAATGCTCACCAAGGGTACGTAGACTTTTAAATGTAATTAGATTTGCAAGCGATATCTGAATGTAATCATAACTAAACTCGTAATTTAATTTTAATTAGGCTAAGTTCAGTTAGTCTCTCTGGTGACATCTCCCTTCTTGCTGGCGGCTATGAGGATTCTGCTGTCAGAATATGGAGTTTGACCCCAACCCCTTTGACATCCTCAGTACCTTCTTCAAGGGTATCAAAAATCCGCCTGGCATGCGATTTTAACATCCTTAATCCCGAAAAAAATTATGAGTAAGATATACTGGTTTTTTAATGTCTCCACAAAAAACCAAGTATCAGTATTCTTATTTAAGCTTTTGAATTTTAGAATTGATGAATCACAAAGTGAAAGCCCTTCGGAAATGAAAGTGTTAAGAGCTCATTCTGGTCCTGTTTATGGAGTTGCATTTGTTCCAGATAGCAACCTGATGTTATCCTGTTCCGAAGATACCACAGGTGATTTGACATTATGTTCGAAACCAAATTATTTGGTTGGAAAGAATCAGGTGAATGATAATTTGATGTTGTATTTTTAGTTCGAGCTTGGGATAATGCAAGCTATTCCAATGTAGCTCTCTACCGTGGACATAGCTACCCAGTATGGGATATTGACTGCAGGTATAGTCAGGGTGAATCCATTAAAACATTTTTATAGAATTCTTCAATCTTAATCCACTCATCCTTTTAATGTTTTCATAGTCATCTAGGTTTCTATTTTGCCACTGGATCACAAGATCGCACTGCCAAATTGTGGTATTTGGACAGGACACACCCTGTCCGTGTGTTTGCGGGGCATTCCATGGATGTCGATGTAAGTCATTTGTTACCAGAGTGTCGTCATCTCCTCGGAGTTGTTTTAAATCTTTAGAATATTCGCGAGTAACAATTCACACTTACCTTTTATCTCAAGTGTGTCAAATTTCACCCAAACGGTAACTATCTGGCCACTGGCTCCTGTGACAAGTCGGTGCGCTTGTGGAACATTAACGATGGAAAAATGGTCCGCATGTTCCAGGGACACCGAGGGACAGTCTTCTCGCTGGCTTTTTCACCAAACGGGCAATTGCTGGCATCTGCAGGTAGTAATGAGACGAGTTTTTCAAATTAAATATAAAGCACAATACAGATAATTGATGGTTAAATTTTTACCTTTCTTCAGGTGAAGACCGAAGAATACGAATTTGGGATTTAGCAGCTGGTGGCCTTATGAAGGAACTTCGCGGCCACGTGGATACAGTATATAGTTTGTGTTTTAGCAAAGACAGCTCTTCGTTAGCCTCAGGTTGATAATTTGCACTTTTAAATCTTGTTTATTATCCCTAGTTTGTCTAATTTTAATTCATTTATTTGTTAGGGGGTCTTGACGGTACCATAAGAATTTGGGATATTCGCAAGGGAGTTGCAACTGCAAGCCCGTAACTATTAACACATATTTTATATTAATTTGATAAATAATAATTCTTTTCAGTGGACTAAAGTTTGTTTTTGATTTTTCAGAGTTGATAGTCACACGTCCCCAGAGCTCTTAGGATCTTTTTCGGCAAAGTCAACCGGGTTGCATTTACTTTATTATACATTTCATAACATGTTGGTTGCTGCTGGGGCCCGCAACAGTTGATGAATATTTTTCTAGAAATTATTTTATTATTTATGATTTTGCTATTGCAGTATTATCATAATATATTGTAAATAAGTATTTGAAATAAAATATTAATCTTTCCTAGTTTTGCTTTTTTTTTTAATTGTTTTTTTGTTGTTGATAATACTGATTCAGTGAGCTTTGGTCATTTGCTTATTACGCGCATATATAATACACTCATCTTCATTCCCATTGCTGTCAGGTGCGACATCACCTATGTTATTCCAAGGTTGAACTTTGCCACTTCCAAATATCACAAAAACCATCCCTCCAAATAAGTACAATACCACAGCAATGTAGAATGATTCATCCCAAGCAGATTTGGTATTCTAAATATTTAAATTAAAACGTCAGCAGACTTGCAAGACAATTGTCACTGATATAGCCTAAGTCAATTTTAAAGTTTTTTTAAAAATTTTTTTCATTATTAAAATGTGTTACTTACATTATTTTTTGTTAAAATTCCTACAGCATATGGTGCTAAAATGCCTGCTAATGCTGAAGAAGTTTGCACAATGCCTTTAACTGTACCTAAAATAAAATTCGGAAATAAATCAATACAAGTTGAAAAATATTCCATTTTTTAAGCTATATATTTAAATCACATTAAATTAGAAAAGTATTTAATATCTTAATTAAAATATCACAATGAACAGAATGTTCATTTTATCGCATTTGTTCGACTATTGAGTTTCAGGCCCATATGTGGACCTATCAAAACTTAATTATTGATACAATAATTTAAGGATTATAGATGATAATAGTAATTCTTAAAAAAGTACCTGCAAAATTAGGTGATAAGTCGTATGGGGTCATGGTATTTCCAGCTACAGCCACGTTTTCCATGAAAGAACTAGTTAATAACAGAATGACAATTTCTGTTTTTTGACAAGTCAGAAGAGTTATCACCAATAAGCAACTAGACGTTACAACAGAATCTGTGAAAATAGACACATGAATTCATTTAAATTATAACATTATTATAAATAAACATACAAAGATATCAAAATTTCCCAGAATTTCAAGAAAGCGCCAACAACGTAGTACATTCCTCCTTAAGAATCCGCAAAAAGTTTCAGAATGTGATGTCACATTTTTTTCGTATTCTTTTTACATATTTAATTATCCCAAAACGTGTATTATCGTGCAAGGGCGCTTTATATGGATTAAAACATTTTTCTCAATAAATAAATTAATATACACACCAATAAATGTTACAGACTTTCTCAGTGCTGTAACACTAATTTTTTCTTTGCTCAATAGATAGTCAGCAATCAAACTGAAGAAAATTGAAAATACTGGACTAAGTAGTGGATTCACGGAACTGATAATCCCATTCTACAATATACATAGTACATTTATATATTATTTAAAAACCTATTAAAAGAAAAACAAGAATTTAAATTAGTCAGATGAAACTAACCTCTTGTAGACTGAAATCCATAACGACTTTCAAATATGTTGGAAGTTGAGTGATTATCATGAAAAATTTATAAGCTTGACAAAAGTCGGATACGAAGAGCGCCCATAACGGGGTGGATCTCAAGAGTTTTTTCCAAGGAACTTGTATCTAAAATGTAAATATACAATTAAATCCAGAAAATCATTAACAGTGGCGGACAGGATTGGAAAATATAGGTTGCCAGGAAACAAATGGAAGCCTACCGACAACTTGTACTGTACAAAACTACCATTTTATTTTTATAAGAAATATACACATTTAAAAAAATACATAAGTTTTTTTGTGCAAAATAAATTTAATTATAAGCTACTAAAAAACTAAACATTTTAACATAATGCCTCATGTTTAAGGGATCCACTTCATCAGGTGCCTACCTGCCATCGGGCAAGTAACCTGGGCAGTCCGCCACTGATCTTTAAGCATGCTCTTACATCAGAGTACATTATAAATTTAAATTCCTACCAGATGTAGTTTAGAGGTGCACATGTTACCATTTTCAATGTAACATTTCTCCCTTTGGGTTATCCAGGGATGGACAGATGGATGATCATACATAAAAACGCTCCAAAGTGCAAACCAAACAATTCCAAGGAAGCCTACGCAATAAACCAATGCAGAATATAAAAAAAATAAAACATGTATACTTGTTGTTAAAAAAGCAAGGAAAAAGATTAACACATCTGCATTTTATCAACGGAATATTAAATTAAAGTTCTTTTTAGCGTTTAAATTATTAAATTTAAGCGTCAAACGCTTTTAAAAAGTATAAAATTCCATGAAAAATTGGATCTTTGTAGTATTTTAAAGCGCAGAACAAAGTGTCAGGTTGTCTGTTTGATTGATAATAAATTGTCATTACTTTAATTACCAATTAAATAGAACAATGAAGGCCATCCTCCAAGCAACGGTGACGTGCACAAAACAGGAGCTAAGGAGTATGTCACGACGATCCCAAGGGATATTCCTGAAAGCAATTGATGAAATGATAATCAGATTCTTCTCTTAAATAAAATAACATGCAATGAAAGCAAAGAGTGCACTACCTGTCGTGCATATTGTCAGCATTGTAGTTCGTTCTTGAACTGTAGTCCATTTTGACAAAATTGAATAAATGGCAGGAAAAGTGAACCCCTAACACAAATACGATTAAATAAGTTTTCAACAATAACTATAATGTTACCAGGAATATCTATACATAATTTAACCTGAGCAACTCCACAAAGAATTCGTAGACAAATAAGAAATGAAGACCCAAAGTGAGCTGCAAATGGGACAAGCATAGTCGACAAAGAAGAAGTCAAAAGTGTGAAGCCCCAAACCCATTTGCCTCCATATCTATCTGCCATATATCCACCTGTAACGTAGCAATTTTGAAAACATTAATTCGTAAATTAATAAAATTTCAACTATTTTAATATTTGTAACCTGCAAATTGAGTTGTAATATAACCCCAGAAGAATGAACTCAAAATTATTCCTTGAAGTTCTTCATCCCACACAAATGGGCCATCCTGCAAACGAGCAAAGTTCTAATTTTGAAAACTTTTCAAACAAACAAGTTGAATAATTTCAATAAAAAACAATATTTTACTTCACTGTGAATAGGATTTGATTGCGAATCGTTCGATGATGCTAATTTTTCGCTTCGGAAGCACGAAGAAGTTAAATTAGAAGAATTATTTTGGCGCGAATGTTGTAAGATGGCGGTATGGTTCACCATACATACTAAACCAATGCTAATGGACACCCGACATGCATATATATTAAATGTTCCGAAAACACACAAGAGAAGTAAAACATAACGCGTCTGAAACACATCTACAAAAACAAAACAATAGATGACATAAATATTTCTCAATCAATATGCAAGAGTGATTGGGGGCAATGCGAACTCTTCAATCCACTTAAAGATATCCTGAACTAGAAATAATTCTGAATTACAATAACGGATTAAATAGAAAATGTGTTCAAATCATTGTAGACAAAAATAATACAAGTTTAGGGGCGAGGAGTACATTCAGTGTCAAATTTAGATGTTGCTCATACTCAAAAGCTGCTTCAAAAATAATATGGTCTTACATTGAAGTGTTTGAAATTCTAAGGCTGGGTACAGATAAGTAAAAATGTGCAATCAGCGACATTTTTTACCAATGCGGACTTAGAAAAGTGTAAAAAAAAACATTGTCATATTTGGGGGGCTTTTCATGCAAATAACCCCCTTTCCATGTATACTGCCTCTCGAATATCTCTTAGTTTAAAATATGCTTACCTGGATACTACTAGAAGCCCCCGATACTTTAAATCCTTAATAAATCCATCAACCACATGTGATTTTTGACATTAAGCTGGATCACAACCCTATCACTTTTAATGGCGGAAATTTTAAAACACAATCACAGCCAAACAAAAAACAGATTAAATAAAAATAAAAATTGTTTAAAATAGCTTGATAAATCATCAATGGTATTACTTTTTCGTTTTTCACTTTGAAATGGTAGATTTTTTTAAAATTAATAAACAAGTTTGAAAAATATCCGTTAATTTGCACATTCTGCCAGCAGGTGGTAGCATGGGAATGCCAAAAGTATTACCATTGCTATAATTTATCAAGCTATTTTAAACAATTTTTATTTTTATTTAATCTCTTTTTGTTTGGCTATGTTGGTGTTTTAAAATTTCACCCATTAAAAGTGATAGGGCTGTGATTCACCTTAATCACATGTTTCGACATGTTTTCTAGTTGTTACATGCAATTATACAACGATGAAGTCGTACATCATGTTGATGTCACTGTCATGACATGAGTTGGCTACACCTGATTCAACAAAGTAATATCTTGATAAAAAAAATTTGTCTACATGTATTATCGCTGAACATTACAACAAATTAACGTTGTTGGCGGAATTTAGAAAAAAGTTTGACTAATATGATTAAATTAAACACATTTCCTTTAAAAAATGAGTTAGTAAAAGTTATAGATTATATGACAGTTGTTCGAGGGAATCATTTTTGAATAAAACACATTCACCCAAGGTTGCCCATAAATACTTGACACGACACAGATGGTGCAGAAAATAGTATAGTGCATTTAAAAACTGGTTTGTGACGTTATATTACAACATACCTGTACATTTAAACTTTTTTCTGGGTTCGTCTAAAATAATTGTGCTATTCGGAGGAAAGTCATCCATCGCTAGCAATGGTGAAGTAAAATCTAGTACATCCATTTCCTCTTCGATATTGCCCATAAATTGTCTAAAAACGGGTTTATGGACTGCATTCACCTATCATCAGCTTTTACAGTGACATAGGACGTGCATCCACATGTGGCGTCGATAGAAACTGAATTTCGTAATGATTACCGGTGCCAATAATAACTAATTTCCTCATGGAAAATGCAGCACGCACTAGCCTCCAAAACACCACATTTATCTAACGCAAATCATGCGGATCAAATTAAATGTTCACGAATGAATTGAACACTAGCCTGTTTTGTGGAAATTCTGACAATACAAATACTGAAATACCTAACTCTCCCCCAATAACACTGAATGTAGGTTAAATATAATTGCACAGCATATATCCACACATTAACAGGTTTCGAGAAAACTGCTGTTCCATACATCTTTCAAAACCAATAATGGTTGGCTACAAACAGATGGTTATTATGAAATAGGAGTTTCTAAAAAATCTTAGAACAGAAATTCGCGAAATCATAACGGAGCCTATGCAGGGGAGGTGTGAAGCAGTCTTTTTTACAATAAAACTATGAAATAAGGTCCCCGAAATTCCTTTTAAAAACTTTGCATTTTAGTTTTTAGTGAAAAGTATAGGATGCCCAGAAAATTTGTTGGAACATACAAAGGCCCATCATATAAATATCCAAGCACCCATCTCGCTGCCAATTCCGCGACATTTTTCCAGATTCTTTGAATTAATGGAAAATTCCTAATCTCGATCGAAAGGAAATTCCAGAATAAAATGTGTGTTTAACACAAAGTTTGGAATAATTCCAGACTTCCCCGAGGTGTAAAAATTCAAGTACATTTGGGAAAAATCAAACACCTTGTGGGTTCTTTTTTACCCCTTTCACTGACCTTTAAAATTCAGAATTTTTGTAATAATTTTATTAGGTGTTTAACGTATTACTGATATTTAATACAAGTACGTTAATTTAGATTAAAACATATTTTAAGAAGTGATTTCCATCATTTGTTGTTGATTACTTCACTGACATTTATCAACGATAAATTAAACTAACTGTGCAGCCAGTCAATTTATTAGTTGAATTAAAATTTCATTGTTCCAAAACTGAATGTCACCACTTGCAAATAACAGAAACGTTAACCCTCCGATTAAATATAATTCTATGGCGATGTAAAATGCTGTATCCCAAGCAGCATTTGTGTTCTACATGTATTCAATTGAAATATTTAAATGTATGTATCTACTAATTGTGTTCATTGTTGTTATTACTATTTTTGCCTTTTAATAATATATCATAATATAATTTCAAAATTGGATGCTAATTACTTACATTATCTTTTATTAGGAGTCCTATTACGCAAGGGGATATCATCCCTGCTATTGATGCAAACGTGTGTGCTATGCCTTTGATCGTGCCTAAATAAAAAAGCAGCATTTGTAATATGCAATAATGAACCATAAAATGTAGACGAAAAACGTAGGTTCAACTTGGTGCATGTTAACACAGAAATATCATTTTTTTGAATTTATCACATTGGATAAATTTAATTTTAATATTTTAAAAAAAATGTAATGTTCTTTTGTCTAGATTTTTTCAACATTGGATAAATAATAATTCTTTTCAGTGGACTAAAGTTTGTTTTTGATTTTTCAGAGTCGATAGTCACACGTCCACAGAGCTCTTAGGATCCTTTTCGGCAAAGTCAACCGGGTTACATTTACTTTATTATAGTACATTTCATAACATATGCTGGTTGTTGCTGGGGCCCGCAACAGTTGATGAATATTTTTCTAGAAATTATTTTATTATTTATGATTTTGCTATTGCATATTTATATATGATATTGCAGTATTATCATAATATATTGTTACAGATTCATTGAGCTTTTGTCATTTGGTTATTACGTGCATATATAATGCACTCATCTTCATTCCTGTTGCTGTCAGGTGTGATATCCCCTATATTATTCCAAGGTTGAACTTTGCCACTTCCAAATATCACAAAAACCATCCCTCCAAATAAGTACAATGCCACAACAATATAGAATGATTCATCCCAAGCAGATTTGGTATTCTAAATATTTAAATTAAAATGTCAGAAGACTTGTAAGACAATTGTCACTGATATTGCAAAAGTCAATTTTAAGTTTTTTTTAAATCTTCATTATTAAAATGTGTTACTTACATTATTTTTTATTAAAATTCCTACAGCATATGGTGTTAAAATTCCTGCTAATGCTGAAGCAATTTGCACAATGCCTTTAACTGTACCTAAACAAAATTGGGAAATAAATTAATACAAGTTTAAAAATATTACATTTTTTAAGCTGTTCAAATATTTAAATCACATTAAATTAGAAAAGGATTTAACATCTTAATTAAAATATCAGAGTCGCATTTGCTCGACTATTGAATTTCAGGCCCATATGTGAACCTATCGAAACTTAACTTTTTAATACAATGATGTTATAAGCTCATAATTAGCTTTCAATTAGTTATCTACCTTTATCGATTATAGATGATAATAGTAATTCATAAAAAGTACCTGCAAAATTAGGTGATAAGTCGTATGGAGTCATGGCACTGCCAGCTACAGCCACGGTTTCCATGAAAGAACTAGTTAATAACAGAATAACAATTTCTGTTTTTTGACAAGTCAGTAGAGTTATCACTAACAAGCAACTAGACGTTATGACAGAATCTGTGAAAACAAACATTAATTCATTTGCATTATAACATTATCATAGATAAACATACAAAATATATGCATGTATTGGAGACCTTAAGTATAGATTTATTGGACAGATATTAAAATTTTCCAGAAATTTCAAGAAATCGCCCACAACGTAGTAAATTCCTCGTTAAGAATCCGCAAAAAGTTACAGAATGTGATACAAAAAAAGTTATTTTGGAAGGGCCCCTAATTTGATATAAGGTAGTCACATTTTTGTCGTATTCTTATTAAGTATTAAATTATCTCTAACGTGCAAGGGCACTCACTTTATATGGGTTGCAAACATTTTTCAAAATAAACAAATTAATAAACACACCAATCAATGTTACAGACTTTCTCAGTGCTGTAACACTAATTTTTTCTCTGCTCAATAGATAGTCAGCAATGAAACTGAAGAAAATTGAAAATACTGGACTAAGTAGTGGATTCACGGAACTGATAATCCCATTCTGCAATATAAATAGTATACATTATTTAAAACCTTATTTTAAGAAAAACAAGAATTTAAATTATTCAGATGAAACTAACCTCTTGTAGATTGAAATCCGTAACAACTTTCAAATATGTTGGAAGTTGAGTGATCGTCAAAAAAAATTTATAAGATTGACAAAATTCGGATATGAAGAGCGCCCATAACGGAGTCGATCTCAAGAGTTTTTTCCATGGAACTTTTATCTAAAATGTAAATATACAATTAAATCCAGAAAATCATTAACAGTGGCGGACAGGATTGGAAAATATAGGTTGCCAGGATACAAATGGAAGCGCACCCACAACTACTGTACAAGACTACCATTTTATTTTTATAAGAAACAAATCTAAATTATAAGCTATACTACTTATGGTATTAAGCTAATAAAAAACTAAACATTTTAACATAATACCTAATATTTAATTGAGTCACTTCATCAGGAGCCAACCTGCCATCGGGAAAGTGCCCTGGGCAGTCCGCCACTGATCTTTAAGTACGCTCTTACATCAGAGTACATGTTATAAATTTAAATTTCTATACCAGATGTAGTTTAGAGGTGCACGTGTCACCATTTTCCATGTAAAGTTTCTCTTTTTGGGTTATCCAGGGATGGACAGATGGGTGATCATACATTAAAACGCTCCAAAGTGTAAACCAAACAATTCCAAGGAAGCCTACGTAATATATATATAAACGAGAGCAGAATATAAAAAAGTAAATCATTTATACTTGTAGTTAAAAAAGCAAGGAAAAAATGAATACATCTTCTTAAATAAATACATTTTATCAACAGAATATTAATTTAAAGTTCTTTATAGCGTTTAAATTACCAAATTAAAGCGTCAAACGCTTTTAAAAAGTACAAATTCTATGAAAATTTGGTTCTTTGCAGTATTTTAAAACGCAGAACAATGTCTCATGGTGTCTGTTTGGTTGAAATATATTATCATTACTATAATTACCAATTAAATAGAACAATGAAGGCCATCCTCCAAATAACGGTGACGTGCACAAAACAGGAGCTAAGGAGTATGTCGCGACGATCCCAAGGGATACTCCTGAAAGTAATTGTTGAAATTGTAACCAGATTCTTGCCCTAAATTGTATAAAATGCAACAAAATCAAACCTGTTTGACATATTGTCAGCATTGTATTTCTTTCTTGAACTCTAGTCCATTTTGACAAAATTGTATAAATGGCAGGAAAAGTGAACCCCTAATAGAAATACGTTTAAATAAATTTTCAACAATTAATATAATGTTAGCATGAATATCTACATAATTTAACCTGAGCAACTCCACAAAGAATACGTAGACAAATAAGAAAGGAAGACCCAAAATGAGCAGCAAATGGGATAAGCATAGTTGACAAAGAAGAAGCCAAAAGTGTGAAGCCCAAAACCCATTTGCCTCCATATCTATCTGCCATATATCCGCCTGTAACGTAGCAATTTTGAAAACATTAATTCGTAAATTAATACAATTTCAACTATATTTTAATATTTGTAACCTGCAAATTGAGTTGTAATATAGCCCCAGAAGAATGAACTCAAAAGTATTCCTTGAAGTTCTTCATCCCACACAAATGGGCCTTCCTGCAAACGACCAAAGTTCTAATTTCGGAAACTTTTCAAACAAACAAGTTGAATAATTTCAATAAAAAACAATATTTTACTTCACTGTGAATAGGATTTGAATGCGACTCGTTCGATGGTGTTAAGTTTTCGCTTGGGAAGCACGAAGAAGTTAAATTGGAAGAATTATTTTGGCGCGAATGTTGTAAGATGGCGGTATGGTTCACCAATGCTCTATGCCCCCAGAGGCGCGTGCTGCGCGCGTTCGGCTTACTTGCACGGAAGGCCCGAATAAATCGCCGGCGAAAGTTATGGTGACGGCCCGCGCAAAAGAACATGTTGGCCGAGATAAATGGGGACCTCCAACGAAACCTCGTTAGTCGAGGGCCAGCAGGTGGCGCGGCTGATGGACGAATCCAGCATTTTGACAATGTCATCAGTGCGCAAAAACGCTTCTTAAAACAAAACGAAAGCCAGGCGCTACCTTTTTTGACGCGCTGGCCTACCCGGGTTTCTTGATTGTAGTCGTTTTTTATGTGGCCAGCGAGGGGGACGCGGGTCTTCCCCGCACCCCTGCCAGCCACACGAACCTATTATACGCGATATGATATAGGA
>JAQGAE010000790.1:0-29703 GCA_034696685.1 Julus scandinavius | reverse complement strand
ACGAAATTCGAGTCTGTCCTCCAAAACTTTTGCAAAATCCAATCCGAATAAAAGAGATATAATTTATGGAATGAGTGGACGTGCAGAATGGGTCTCCTCTTGGAAATATCAAATTATATAAAACCATTATTTTATGATATGGGTGGTCTCCTAGATTTTTGAATCATTTTTTATATATTAATTCAGGATTGATGTCACGTTCCCCTCCTATCCATCCCCTTCTCTAGCCCTATTATTGTATAGCACAGTATAGTACTTGTTGCAAATTCCCCCTGATTTCTACCCACTTGCCAGACGCTATAAGCCTCACAATACTGATGTAAAGTGCATTGGGCACGATTTATCGTATCCTTCTACGTTATCTTCACCGTTTCGGACAAAAGCCAACCTGATTTCCATAATTCATAATTAGCAATTCAAATCGGGGAGAGTTTTTCATTCGTAAACCCTTTGAACTTGCCACCGTTGCCCATTATAGCAGAGATTTTCACCAACAAAGGTGGGACTTCCAACCCCTTGCGGATCCCCAATAAATTTCCAATACGTATTGTGCACGTTTTGTTAGCCCTACCGTCGCGCTTGTCATTAATCCAAATAAAAAACAATTTGGCGTGGAATGAAGTGTATACTTTGGCAGTTCTTTCATCAAACGCATAGGATTAGTGCGAGCGGATTAGGATTAAGTAATGCGGGGATTATGGCTTTCATTTCTAGTTGACAGAATACGTGAAATCCTATCTGCATGGCTCTTTCCAACAAAATTTTCAATTTGTGAAATTACAAATCTGATTTCATGCTTTGAAGTTCTTCAAATTGATAAGCCCATTGGTCACCACTTTATACTGTCTCCTTGGTTTTACTCATGAAACATATCCTGCGCTACATGTTACAGTACATGTACTTCGTGAAGCATGTTAGCAACTGTGAACTGGTGTATTTCTTGATTTGTAGTATCCCTGTCACGAATATGAAATTAGCAAAACTGCAAAATAAGGAAGAATATCATCTGAAATGTATTTTCAACTTTTTGTTTTTACATTTCAATGCAATGCGTTGAGGTCAAGTTGGGATTTTGAGTGATGAAGTTTGTTGTTACCCTTCTTGAGTCAATAGCTGGCTCGAAAATTTGTCAAGTGGTGATTGTGTTATATTTGCTTACAAATTTGACTGACTAAAATACACTTTACAGTTACAAGTTACACTTATTAGATTCAATGTATAGTGTGTGGTTGCAAGGGGCACATCTTTCGTGTCTGGAACAACCGTTATGTCAGCATTTTTTCTCTTTCTACAAGGTAAAGAGTCTTGTCTAAATTTTGAAACTTAAAAAAAAACTTGCTTCTTATTATTTTGTTTTTGTTTTTTGAAAATGTTTCTGAAATGTAAACTTTTCAATTATTTCTTAAAAACACTCGTAATAACTTTTGAAAATGGGTTAGAATACTAAGTTGATGACCTCTTATTATTTTTTCGTGAACCAAAAAGGCTCTTTTTAAGGTTTTTGAGTATTTTACATGAAATGACCACATTTTTTCCCCCAGAAAACTAGCAAATATTGTGTAACTGTATTCACCAAACGTAACCCATTTTGGCAAATTTCCAATTCCGCATAGGCGATATTACCACCCGCAATTTTACGATAGAACAACGTTTTTCAACAATTGTCATAAATTTTGCTCAAAGTTCCTCACCAAGATAACCATACCAGCACGTTTTAAATTTGTGCATCTCTTTCCTATAATAATTTAGAAAATCATGACCCCCGCCATCACCTTTTCCAACAATAGGTGAACATCCTTTCACATATGAAATATTTACTGTTAGAAGATGATATTCGTTTTTTAATTTTCCATTTTTGCATAGTGTTTCTGTCAAACTGAAAAGACAAGTTGTCTTTTGCTTTGAGGCCAAACAACATTCCCAAATGAACATCGATGCAATATATCAATCTGACGATAATCTATGATGCATTTGATAAAGTATATTGTTATCATACGTGCTTACATATACATTATTATCAATATATTTTCTTGTCGATGTGGGCGTTTGCAATCTACAGTATTTCTTTAAAATGTGATACCTAAATCACCTTTCATTGTGAGTTGAGAAAAAAAAAGTATTCATAAGATTAAACAGCTTTTTATATTGAATCTTTTTAGTACATATTACCTCAGTAATTGCTTTTAGTGGTAAACAAAATTAACTCATAATATACATAATAAATTACAAGTTACGTTTTTTTATAACTTAAAAAAAAACCGAATGCGGTACTTGTAATTTATTAAGTTAAAATTGTCTAAAGCACTAACAAAAGAACCTGAAGTTGTAATGATGGTTCCAGCAGCGTCTAAAGCGTTATAAATGCCCCAAGAACGAGTCTAGGATTCATTTAACCTTTTCATGGGATGAATGTGGTGTTACTTTAATATCTGAAGTATTATATCCCATTGCAATTAGGTTAATTTCAGATGTGCTATAGCAATTCACTTTATTCCTTTTGTGTAATTATTTGCGTGACTTTTAACTTACGTGAAGACGAATATTTTCATTATAGAGCTGCAATAAAAGGGAATTTTGCATGCAAACTTATCTATATACTGTGGAAATTGAGGTCGACACGATATACTGTACATATGACGTGCATTATACTACCAATGTTTTTTTTTTTTGTTTGTTCAAATTTATTCAAATTTCGTAGACAGTTTTGAGTTATTATTATTGGGTTTTTTAAAGCGATTTTTTTAATTTTTACATACTCACTTCTTTTATTTATTATTAGTTTTTCAATTCCATTGAATTATGCTGCCCGGATATACAATGTACACGTTGATATACATAGAGAAATAACAGTAGCTCGCAACTTCCAAATGGTTATAATATTTCTCGTTTATATTAATTATTGTAATTACAGGCAATTACATTTCGATCACCAATTCAATTTTGCCTCTATTAATTAAAACAGAAGCAGAACGAGTTTTGAAAATAGGTCCAGTATTTCAAGGATTTAAGTTTTATGTCTTGTACATATATTCCAGAGGCGATGCTTTTTTTTAATGGAAATTCCAAGTTTTTATAACAAGGACAATGCTTATTTACATCTAAATCAATTTCCTTCACACTCTGTATTAGTTACTGGAATGATTGAATTTATTTTAAGCTAACATAAGGTATTAATCACAATATAATAAGTAAGCTAGTCAACATCATCATTCAGAATCACGTGCTTACTATAGCCTTTAAGATTAATATATAATACAAATATTTAGCATTTGAAATAATCAAATTAATACATATTTACTTTTCCGAACACCAAAAACAACGTATACACGAAGGCAAGTTTGATTAACAGACGGCCATTCTGCATTCTTAAAAATATATGACAACAACAACTGGTTGCTTAAACCATCCTTAACCCGCCTTACCTTAACCTAGTGGCTCGTTACTAAGCCTGAAGCGTAATTAACACTTTGCCAATAATGCCTATGAAAAGGTCATTCCTATAGTATTGAATTGTTCATTGGGATGCAACCTAATAAACTTTCCAGCAAGTTTAGTATTTAATTATGACATTACTGAAATATGAAACCTGTACTAGAAATAGGCTAATGCTCATGCCTACTGCAAAAGCTTAAGTATACCTAGAACTTCATAAACCATGCAACAGTTGATTTGTGTGCCTCGCAAATTAACATATCTGACTTTTTTCCATTTTACTGAGTTTTTAATTTGCATTTTGCTAAAGAAGTTCCACAAATGCTAAATTTGCTTTCTGTAACACACTGAGATGCCGCGATGTTAAAAGAAAAAAAAAAAAAGAAATGCAGCAACTTTTTAATGACAGGTTTATGAAATCGTGTGATGTTTAGCTTTTCTTATTATATTCTGTATGAAGTTCATGTTGCGCCACGCTTCGAAACATTTAATCGGTTAGTAAAAAAAAGGTTTTAATGAGCCGAAAATAATGAACATAGTTCATTAATGTTTTTATTCAAAAATTAGATTTAATTAACTATGGTTGGCGCATTATCCTTATATCAGCTTACTTGTTTCCAGTATACCTGGGGTTGTTTTAATGTGCGTGCGTTTTTATAATGATCAACAAGGGTTTAATCAAACTTCTTTTTGAGAGAAGGCATTTTTTGAGTATATATGGTAAACTTTTTAAATGCTGAGGTATGCAGTTTATTTTGGTTCATAATGTATAACTTATCTCCACTTGCTGACAATTTCTTTAAAGTTATCAGACAATTTATTTGGCTTAAGATTACATCTACTTTTGAGTAAAATATGGGTGAATATTGGTTATCTAGAGCAACGTGGTTTAATGTTCTTGTTGTTTTTGCCTTTTCTCTTGTACAGCTAGTGTAAAAGATACATTGTTGACTGTCAACATCCATCTTTTTAATAATTATAAGTAGCCTAATTTCCAAAATTCTCTCATGTATACTTGCGAATACAAATATATATGCGAACAACCAGCTATTCTAAGAATTTAATTACGTGTTTCTTCTGTTCTTATTTAATAATGTCAACTTGCCTATTATTTCTGATGAAATAAAACTAGGACTTTCTTAAAAAATCTTACCATCATTTTACTCTAGGTTGAGCTTGTCAGAAATGTATCTACCAATTGGAAGCTCAGACAAAATGTTGTTCAGCAAATTAACCAAGAAATTCCAAGTTGATAACCGAATCTTTATATCAGAGAACTCGAATCTATTGGAAACGTGAATGGGTTGGTGGCTTGGTTCTCGTGGTAGGCCTGGTAATAAAAGTGTAACAACCCTGTCATTGGCAAGCAAGAACAACAGCGCCACGTTGTGTGCCACTGCCCCTAGACGAATCCTATTAGCATAGCAAGAAAGCTTGATAGAGAGCTACTAAAACTCATTGAAATTTTGACAACTTTTGATGAGCATGTGTGATAATGCATCTTTTTTTGTGGGTTTTCTAAAGACTTCAGTCTGTACTTGCTTAAGAATACGATACGGGTTCATGGACTTGGTTAACTGCAGGTAATCCAGGTGGGCTGTATACTTTGGGAAGATATGATAAAGAAGAGTAAATGTGTTTCGGGCTTTGCTGGTTGATAGTTAAACGTCCATTCACTCTCAGCTAAAAACATCTTTGGCTCTTCCCCATTCCTGCTTGCCATTGTTCATTAAGATGGATATACAGTAATGCTCTCAGCCTGATAGTTTCAACGCCTCCTTATTGGATTTAACATTAACTACTTCACGGAAACTAATGAATCGCAACTTGGGTGTTAAAGTTTTTGACATGTTCGGTAACATGGTGGTCACGATTTACTATTTGTGAGAAGTGATATTTTTTCGACAACTCTGAAGCATTGTGCAAAGTATCGAAAAAGTATGTTACCAAAACACACCGATTTCAGGCAGTAAATTTCGAGGTTATATCGAAATGAGATTTACTGGTTGAAATAGCTTTTAACTGATTTTGACCCAAAACCATTCATTTGGTAATAAATAAGTTTTTTCAACCAGGAAAGCTTTAATAGAAATGGTTTTCTTCTCAAATATTTAATTGCATTTTTTTTTTTGACCATCTCTAACGAAAATGTGAAAAGTTTCGTCTGTTTAACCTGAAATTGTGTATTGTGCATAACGTTATATTGTCAAATAAGTGATCTTTTGAACAAAGCATCAAATTCTTTAAAAACTAGGTTGGATTTGGTTTCATTGAAAAATTCATTTACATTTTGATTCTAAAAGATTCATACAGGCAATGACATTTTACATCTTGCCATTTTATAACTGAAAATCAGTTTTTCGTCTACATAAGGAATGTTCATTTCTAGGTTAAGCAGTGTTGCCTATGACAAAATCTCGCATATTTTCTAAGGATTTTTTTTTTTTTTGCAAAAATGTTAGTTGTCCTTAAAGTATGATCCAGAAAACAATTTTTACACAAATAGGTTATTTTTAGGGAAAATTGTTTTTATATTTTATTGAAACTAGTTTGTTAACTTTGGAAAAAGCATTGTTGTCTGTGAACGTGTTTCATTGAAGCCGCTGCAGGAGATGATGGTAAACGCCCGCATTGTGTCGGCATTTCATAATCCACTTTCAATTTTCAATGCTTTCATTAGTTTCCCATCCTTCGGCCTAGAAGGATGCTATTGTCTATTTTTTGTGTGTGATAATTTTTCATTTTTTAACTATTTGATACATTTTTTTTTCGATAGGAGGAGGTGGAGCAATCAACGACATCAGAGGCGCAGACATGCCCTCTTTGCGGGGGATGGCCACTGTGTTCTGAAAGCAATGGTGTCGCAGTTCACTTGGCTGAAATCGAACCTGGATTACTGAAGTCAGGGGATTATTACTTGTTTGTACGTACAACACCGGCCCGTTTAACCGAATTGGTGCTAAAGTACTGCACCAAACAGCCGCAGTCCTGGTCTGGTCAAGAGCAGACGTCGAATACCTGGCCATCAAGGGCGTTTTCGGCGCAGGAATGCGTGATTAGTACCACCGATTTTGGGAGAGTGTTTGCCATGGAGGGGTCAGTTTCGGGTCCGAACCATCTCGTGCCGCAGGACCCGGTTACCGATGACCAGATGACCGCCCTCTTGCAGCACATGCTGGTGTCCGTGGAGAAGGGCATCAAGAGAATGCGTTGGGAACTGCAGCAGACGAGCCAGCAGTGGACACAAACGGAGGTCCTGGACCCTGCCGGAACTGGAAGCAGCAGGTATGCTGATCAGCAAGATACAGGCACTCTGTGTTCGCAGGCAGCTTCATGTTGCTGTTGCGGCCTCCACAGCGTGGACGTCAAGGATTCTGGAGTGCAGACGAGCCCCGTGGAGGAACAGAAGGCAGGCCCATTGGACACCAGAAACACTTGTAAGAGTGACCAGACCAGGCTCTGCGGCGTTAAGGACATAACTGTCCATGGACAAAAGATGACATTGACAGGAGAAGACTTTGTTGCCCTCGCACCGTCAGCACTGGAACTGGAAGATGCTCCTGGTGGGAAGTCTTGCAGTGCCAAAAGTGTCACTGCAGTGGACAAGGATAAGCAAGGTAAGAAGTGTCACTGTGTTGTCTGCATGCCCTTAATGTTCCTCCTGCATCGAGGTAATTTGCAAATATTGTACCTTGAAAACCATCGAAAAACAACTTCTCAGAAATCGGTTTCTGTGTTTGAGATCCCTTAAAATTGCACGTTGTCAATGAGTTGAAGGTGGTTTATTGGTCCCATAATTAGTTTTAAATGTTAGTAAGCAAGGAGTTAGTTTGGCATCTCGACGGTTCGCAGGTTATTCACTCGTGGCGCTGAATTGGCTTCCCCCATTGTAATGGTCAGGGAAGGAATTTCTGGAAGGGGAAATCCCTCCCCCTGGTGGCCAGGTGCTTGCCTACACCTTGGCCCAATCATTATTTTCTACCTGCATGTTTTTTTCAATGCCGGTTTCGTAACATTAGATAAATGAAGGATGAATCATCAGCGAGCAGGGTATTTTTTTGTTGTGTGTGTGGCCATTTTACGAGGAGAAGAGCACTCACTCACAAACTCCAATGCATATTTCTGATCTTGAAGAAAGTCTTGCCTTCGGCAAGGGTGCATCCTTGAAAGGTGAAGAGGAGGGCTTTCTTTCGGACCAAACCATTGAAAAACACCACCCTGAAATATGTACAAGGCTTTGTACCGCCATCTTCACCTGTTTGTTATTGTTGATGTTATTGTGGACATCATTGTGAAAAGGAAGCTTTTTTTGTGCTTTCGTCGTTTGAAGTCTAGTTTTTCTACTTTTAGCCATTAATATTGCTAAATTAAGTCCCCCCGACCTCCAGTCTAAATTAGACCACCCCACGACATGTGACCGAAATGTGAAATGTTGGACACGGTTTCTGTGACTGGCCAGAAGGTAGTGCTCCCATTGTAAAATTTGTTTGTCGCGTGGGGACAAGGCAACGCATGTTATGTTTCAAAATTGGATTGATCATTTGAGTGGATGATGGTCAAAAGCCTTTGTTGGCTTATTTGTAGGATATGTTTGGGAACCACAAGAAACTAAGATTACCAAGAGGGGCTAAGCATTTTTATTGAACAACATTCAATTAATTACAGCACATGTGGCAAACAGGGATGAAATATATGTATACCAGAATTTTGATTTCGTTGTTATGCATCCGCAGTAGATTATTAAATTTACAATAAGACGATTGTTATTAATATACAATATAAAAATTACTTGAGACTAATTATATGTTTGAAGAGGATTAACTGTCAAAGTAACGTGTCATTTTCACCTGATTTAAACCACATGTATTCTTCCTTTTTCTCAAAAGTAGATATGGCAGGCAATTCACCATTAGGTAGTAAATGGTTCTCTGATTACCTCTACTTAGTCAGCATTAACCCATTAATGTTTGTGTTAATTAAAACGAAACATTATCGTTTTTAATTGATGCTCATGATTGTTCTGCGGTAATATGTATTGAGTGGTTAATGACACCAAAGGATTTCCAATAGAATTATTCGTAGGAATGACCTCTTGGAGCTCATTATGACCAATAAGAAGTTTCACTGGAGCACGACTAGGGGGTTATCCGGCATCACGAATCAGCGATTTTCCTGCGATTATCGTTTGCCACCCAGGACTAAGACCAGACTACCTGTATATTTAATTTGCGAAAAAAAAATTGGAAAAATGAAAATAATGCTAATTAATGGATTCCGACAAGTTTTTGGAGTTGTAAATTCTGACAAAGTTGCAATTCTAGTCGGTGCACATTTTCATTGTTGCTATTTCCCACTTGAAGACTGCCAGAGACTTTTTATGGTTGATAAAAACTATTTTGTCAGTGATTCTTATGTAGCTAGCGATATTGTATCACATACAAAGTGTTCCAATCATGATCACATCACTATAGCTGATGTGTTATAAAAAAAAAGAAGGACATTTCTAAGATGGCTGAAATTTTAAAATATAGTACACAACGAGCACCCTCGTATGCTCATACAAAAACTGATTCGTTTGACAAGAAGTTGCAAACGCATTTGATGAAGAAATTGAGGATAAACTTTATCATGACATGATCTCGCCTATACTCAACTGTGACTTGTATTCATGTGTCGCACAGTTTAAGAGAAAGATAAAATCGTGAGCTGCAGTAGTAATAAACTCAGTGTATTAGTGTGCGCCATTTAATAATTTAAAATTTTCAATTAGCAATTCTTAATAACATGTTCTCAGCTGTCAAATTCGTGCTGGGATTTTTTTTGTAAATGATAACTTAGTCCATTAGTCCTCCACTCCTGTGTCCCTCGTATACATTAAGTTGTAAGCTTAAATGGTGTTACAGATGCCTCTGGACAAGTAATGTGAAATTAATGGATGACAATTTCTTATATCGCCACACCAAAAATATAGTGTTATGTTTGTAAACCATGTTCCTCACCTAATATCCATTGATCTTCCTAGCACCTATGGCGATGAGCAATAAACTCAGTCGAATATTGGGACTTGAAATATCAGAACCTGTTTGCATATATTGCTTGCCCATGCTTTTTTGATTAATTACCATGTAACTGCATATTAACCAAGGAGGATGTATATTGTTACTGGCACAGGCTGTTGTGTTTTTTACAATCTTAACCAGTTTTTACAATTGGTTTCTGCTCAAAAGCTTACATTCCATTACTATTAATTTTATTGCATTGCATGATCCGCTGTTTCTTGGACTTATTTGAAAGGAGTATGCCCCTTATTGCGTGCTTTGAATTTCTATTATTTTCAGTTCAATCCGCATGTAACGCGGCCATTTTTTTATTCGCTAACGAGAACCTGTTCGTTTTGTAGCCGATCTTGTCATAGTATGAAAAGCTGCCAATCATTATGCATAGATATATTGACTCTTAAACTATCTTATTGAATAAAAAAAATACTAAGTCTAGTTAGGGGGAAAAACACCCAGTCAGGGAGTTTATAACTAAATAAACAAACTAACAAAAAAGGTAATGTTTGTAAGCATTAAAAAAATGAATTCGCTGTCATTTGGCCATTACTTTAAAGTTTCATTATCTGTCCAATAATTAAATAAAATTGGGTTAGACACATAGACGCATTGTCCTTACGCGTTTTTCCCATAACAATAAGGGAAAACATTCACCAAACGTATCTTTGATTGACTGGGTATATTATAATGTGGAAAAAGTGCGGGTAATTGATTTCGATGGCCTTTTAAGCAGAATTTCATGTTAGTCTGTAATCACAAGGGTCATTTTAATGGTTTTTAATTGTAGATGCGAATGCCTACACATGGAGCTGCTATTGGTTCGATGCTCTAGCTAACATACTAACACATTTCAGTCACTCTTTCATAGTTTTACAAGAATGGATAAAACAGTAGACGGACATTAAGATTCCCCAAAATTCAAATGGCCAGAATGTTATACATATACTTGTAAAAGTATGCGAGGATAGTCTATAATCAAAGTTAAATGATTTTCTGCAGATCTCTGCTACTAAACATTTTATAAGCTCCACTTGCCCTCCACATAAATCTTAGTTAGTGTTTGGACCAAACTACATTAAAGTAATTTTTATAATGGGCATTCAGAACGCTTTAATCGTGTGAATTACTCGTATATGAAACACAAAACATCGTAAAAAGCCCAATTTCTATAAAAGATGGGACACCATGCATACGAGACGTTCCAGTAGCGTTATTGTACTTTACCAGTTGGCCGGATTTTCATGTTCGACCCAGAGTTTGGACACAATGGTGTATTTATGCCCTCAAATTTACGATCTGAATTTGTCAGTTTGACCCCTGGAAAACCTGACCATGCCAAAATCCTGGCAGTATTGCACTGCATGAATTTTTCACTGAATCTGACAAGAACATGAGAACATTTGTGTTTGAAAACATTCTTTAATGGGGCGTGTGTAACAAGTGCCGTTGTTGAAGAATTAGGGAAATGGGAAAATTATTTATCACCGCTTGACCCTCAACGATTTTCTGACCGTTCGGTGTGATTTCATGCCATTGTAACGAAACGTGCGTTTATTTCGGCACTTTTCTCAATGGCTTTTTCTCACGCACCGGTGCATATTTCCGAGCCAATGAATTGCAAGAAAGTGAGAAATCGTTAAACTGATGATATTGGGTAAATAATGACCCCAAGTTGGAAACTATCTCTTAGCTGCCTAACTGTAACAGTGGAAATATTTTCACTAATTGACATCACGTTTTTGTGCCGCCCTTGTATCTTTGGCCATTGGTAATGCTACTTTTAATTGTCTTTTAAGGGGGAGGGGGTTTTAACAGATAAGTCAGTATATTTTTACTATTTTTTTATAAATCGTGCTTAACAACTGAAACTTATCTTTATTTTTTTTATAATCATTCTGCCATTTGTAAAAACTGCCTATCGGCATATTACGAACATTTTCGCCAGAGGTCGAAATTGATTTATCTGGAAAAGGACAAAAACTGCTTAAGTTAGTCAGTTTGGATTTTTTTAATTTGAAGTTTAATTATTCTGTCAAGAATCAATGAAAACGCCTAGCAGTAAAAAAATCATTATCGTTTCATGTTTGCCCTGATCAGCAACAAATTTCCCTCAATCTGAAACTTTGTGACCCTTCTTGAATCCCCTTATTGGTTTGGCATGTATGCCGCCGTTTCATTCTGGGCCATTAGATGTTTTGTACTAAAATTCAACGAAAATTTTCACACTAGGCTGCCACCAGATGGCAATGTTTGTATTTAGGCTTCTGATGGACCAGCGTATAACGTTGTTAAGGGAAATTTTATGAAATTTCGACTTTGTCTTGCTAGTGTTTCGGAAGTGCAGTCGTTTTGGATGTACTTTAGTTGTACAAATGGGATTGTACCCATTTGCCATACTTTGCTAATGGGATACCCATTTCAAAATTCCAGCGCCATCTACAATGCGTTCTGTGTAACTGCTTGGGGTGTGTTCAGCAAAACATACTGCTCATTCCTAAGGAAATCCAGCCAGTTTTATTTTTGTTCATTTACTTAATAAATCATTATTAAGCTGTCCAAGAGTTTCAGTTTGAAGTGCCCATGTCAGACTTTCGGTTTCTTACAAATAAGGTCAGGCCATACAAATCCTAATCCCGGTTATGTAATATAATTTCTCAAATTATAACATTCATGAATAAGTGAGCAGAAAGTGAAATTATCTTAATGGCGTAGCGAATAGATAACAGAGAGGTTCCCTACTGGCAACATAAGCTAGATTTTTGGCTGAAATATTGAAAGAATGAGTCCGTTATCTTTTAATCTCATTTTAACGTCAATTAAAATTAACCCTAGAATTGTTGTTGGATGAAGAAAAAGTGGGATGGAGATGCAAAATTCCGATTAATAACAAAAGATTACCCCCAATAACTACGCTGGAACACAAGGGGGGTATATGCTCAATGAAGTGTTAGCCCCCTTGTCTGACACAAATCTGAAATCTCCAACATGCAACATAATCTGTTAATTTAGGTTGTGTGCACAGCACACCTTTCTCTCGATTATTATTATTTTGTTAAAGATAATATTTGTGAATAAATTCAATGCAATTGTTAGCTAATAATGGCAGCGGCAGGGCGTGGGCAAACATTTCATATTTTCAAAGATGGCGGCTGAAATATGAATGAAAATCCGGAAGTAGGGAAAACATATGCAACGAAGCTGCTTTAGTCAATCGAGTGAGTACGAAAATAAACATCGGGCATCTAAGCAACAATACTTGCTCTTTGACATCTACAATACAAATCATTTGAATTTGCAAAGTATATCACGATTATGTATTCGTATGAATACGTGATGTTTATAAGGTAGAAAAATGGTTGCCATTTTTGGCAAGTTCATTGATCTTGAAGTGATAAAGGAAAGGCATTTGGTATTGAAAATACCCACGATCCGGTGGCACCAAACTTGGGTTAAATTAAACTTCGAACGGATTGCTTATTCTCAACAAAACCAATTAACGTTTGATCAGATTTTGACAGATAATAGTTAGTATGCAGACAACGTATATTGTTGGGCAGCTCACTATTTTTAAATTAATATTTTCCCTCCGAAAGCCTGTCACCATGTTATATTTTTAAATTTGAAACCGGTGACACAGCGTATTTCGTATGACCGTTACGATTCCTACATCGCAAGTAGGCTAATAGGAAAACTTCCATTCAAAATTAATTGCTGGCAAGTTAGTTTCAGTGTTTTTTGTTGTTGTTGAAACTTACTTCCGATCGAAATTTGTCGCGTTTACAACTGAAGGTTAGACCCACATTTAAATACATGTTTTAAAACAAATATGGACTGCATACGAATGATGCACATATATTGCTTTTTTGCCTATTTGTTGTTTTGACAAGAATATAATCATGCCTATTAGCTTAACTACCTTCAAATTCGAAAAATATTGAATTTATGTGCTGAACTTCACAGCTTTTATGCCAATCTCACCTTAAATTTCCTGTATTTTATAAGGAAAGTTTACGATTTCAATTAAGCTTTTCATGCAGTTAAAGCGATGGTTATCCTAGATGAAATGGAGGAAGAACTAATTAAAAGACGTGTAAAATTGCTAATGGATGAATGCTTGAATGGCGGGATTACCCATGGTGGTATATGCCATATACGAGGAAGTGACTTTCCTCACCTGAAACCATCACTTTGCCAGTCTTTCAGTAATGACAGGTAATTGAACATGCGTTACTCAGCTTTCAAGAATAACATGATTTACCGCTTTAGGGATTTAGTAAATGAAATTGGAACATCGACTTTAAAGTAATTTAACCTCCCACTACAACTTTTATATATTGAAAATGCTTGTCGAAAATGAGCTGTTCCCAAGTTACCAAAATCTTGGAACTGATTTGGTGATTTTTATCATTATTTTAAGCCAGTAGTGCTTGTATATATATATATTTTATAATTCAGATTTATTGCTGACAAGTTACCATTGTGGTTTTAACGATTCGACATTTTTTCTTAGCTGCTGCTGTTGCCGAATGATTACAAAACCGTGTATCCTACCTAAACTCATGTTTTTAAATGACTTATTTCCCGTATTGCGTTTTGTGCATTGTTGTGACCCGACCCGGGAAACGTATGTTTATTGGGATTCATCCCAATTCAATTGTTGGAAATTTCCCTTCTGAGCATACACGCATTAAAGCATGCTACACATTTCGGCGGCATCCTTTCCATCAAGCGTTTGTGCATATGCAATTAGTTGATTTAATAGACAGTAATGCTTATCTATGGCACATTTCGTTTATTGATTATGTCTGAATGCCTTTTAATGGTTTGTTAAATGATGGACTGACCATATCAGTGACACATTGCTCAAAAGGAGGGTCTGTGGACACAATAATCGGCGAGTTGCGCCATTGACCATTATGCAAATTTAAGACTGCGAGTGATCGACCTCTAACTTTGTATACCCTGCACATGTAGGATTCAAGGTGGCAGTTATAACGGCGGCACACCCCCCCTGGTGTGCGTGTGTGGACAACAATCGAATACATTATTTACATCTGCTGTTTGTTGATAATCGCAATTCTAAGCGTATGGGAACAAAAGGGGCGAATGTAGGCCTAAGTAAATAATTTCATGGATATTTAACATGTAGGTGGCTTGGTTTTTTGAAAATAATGCCTATTGAAGAAGTAACAGAATGGAAATTTAAAGAAAATTAGCATTTTTTGCTAGAAAAATTCTACTTTCATGCATAGTTTTTGAGTGTGAAAATTTGATTAAAGTGGGAATGTTTAGGATATATTCTTATTTGAATTTTCGATTTCATCTATTGAATCTTCCTGACATATGACATGATATTTGTACTGCCATTTATAGATTTATTTATTTGACAGTATGATTCACCCATCTACGATCTAAGTTTATTGGATAATAGCAAACGCCCTGATAAACAGCTGACATTTCACCTATGTAACTAGGCGCACTGTAATTATAAATGTATGCATATTAATCATTTCTCAGCTTATTTATGAACCTATGGTGAGATAAACTAGAAAATGAAAATGGAGTAGGCTGATGCTGACGTTTTGATTAGTTGAGAATCCGTTGCAATTAACTCATCACTGATCATTAAATTATGCCAACACTTTTTGACTAAAAGGTGGTTATTAGTGTTATCAAGATTCAACAAATTTGGTCGACCCCGTTTTTGTCCAATAAAAAAAGCGAATTTAAATGGGTTTTACCGTTTACCAATTTTCAATTACAGTTTTTAAGCTGAATGTTTCTTTTTTTTTCACATTTTGGTCTATTTTGGGGTTACTTCATTCTAGCACAAACGAATGTTCAGAAGGGAGTATACCTTTCGATATTATTCGTAACTTTGGTGTTATTGTACCCACAACTTGTAGCACTGACCGCCATATTGTGTGACGTACGTTCTTGGCATTAGCATATATATGAATGCATTATTTTTCCACCCTTAAGACGCTGAAATGTGCCAGCTTTTTCTTATTTTATGGCTTACCTCTGCATTTCCTCGTAATTACGAGTGGTCAACTGGCTTAATTATACAGTTTTAGCACTTGGCGGGTAATGGCTTTCAAAAGGCCATTTTAAACCTTCAAACAGACGTCAAAACACCCACATTGAAAAGAAAATATATTGTTAAGTCAAATTTGCAAATGCATTTCCTGCCACAGAAGTATGTTTAGGAATATATTGACATGCCATGCTTATTTTCAAATGTTTATACCACATAATATTAATCGTAACATATGTTGGGTGCTTTAACATTTTGTGCTAAATTCTACAAGAAAGGTTTTACATAATGCATTTGTTAATTTAGTATGGTTATATTCGCTTATAGCGTTACTTGTTGTTGTAGTTAACTTTTACAGTATGTTTAGAACCTGAGGGAATACAGAACCTGAAATTAAAAACTACAGGACCAAATATGGAATGCAAATGTTTTTACTGCAATTTAGTTGAAAAAAATAAAAGTGGGAATAAAAAATATGTATTTATATAACGTACTTGAGATTATAGAAAGGAAGTATTTATTCATATTGTGGACGAAGGTAGCTATTAGACAACAATTTGTATGTTTGCTTTTGCTTTTAACGTAAAAAGCATAAGCTTAATTTACCTTTTTTAATTAATTAGACTAATGCAATAAAAGTTTAAAGTAATAAAACATATGGCTTAGTACATTATGCTACGGGGCAAAATTAGCGCATGTCCAGCCAGTAGGAGATCCGGCTAACCCATTGCCCAAATTATGCAAATTTGTAATATTACCGCCCTGTACGAAGGCCTGTTTTTCTATTTTTACACCAGTCCTATGTGTCGATTTAATGATTGCCTTCAAGAAGCATTTAGCCATAAAATGTTTCCTAGATAATCACCGGTTATTACCTAGCTTGTATATAATCAGATGTGCTAAATATTGGGTTGGATGCTTTGAGACCGCCTTGCTTTTTTCTACGTTTCTTTCACTTTTTTCTATTGTGTTGTATAAAATTAAAACCGAGATGCAATTCGTGATATCCCAATGATTTTCCTAGCATTTTTAATGCATCTTATGCCTTTCTTGTTTAGGAAACAATGCCTACCTAATATGCAGAGTGAGGCATAAGTCATGATGCTATCCTATAGAATTTAATGGCTCGTAATGGTAGGTGAGATGTGCTGCTGGTAAATTATGTCCATGGTATTGTCGGCATTTCAAAATAAGATTATAAGATTACAACATAAGAAATGGGAAGTAAAATCAGTTTTAAGGAAGTAGTAACAGCGACTTTTTATGTTAGCATGGTTTTACCTAAAACACAAAAATAAAAACGTTGAAGCATGGTACTTCATAATCTTTAGTTGTTACACTTAATTGCAAGCTAGCTGCTTCTTTTTTAATTGAAGCGTTACATACATGGTATTTCTGAGTTTTCACGATGCGTCCCATCATTAAACAAGTTTACCTTATGCACTGTACAATTTCCTAACCCGAAATATAGCATTCGTGGTAATGAGATATGGTTTTAATATTTGAGGTTCAATGTTGGTTATAGTTTGTCTAAGTTTAAATGATGCAAATCATGAAGCTTCTTGACATGTCAAAGCACATCTCAATTGTAATACTATCAAATCATTGTTGCAATCATGAATTCATGAAAATGTGAGTAAAAACTCACCAAACTTTGCAAATTTTAGAAATGTTGTTATTCCCTCCAGAATTCCATTTTCACATTTGTAGTAAAATTTCCCTGAATTTTACTATCCCACTTATTGGTAACATCTCATTTTGTTCTGATTTATATGATTAGGTTAATTATGTTATTTAATTAGACGTGGCCGTTTATTTCCCAGAATTAGCAAGCAATTAAGAGGTGTTAGGCGTTTTCACCTTGTTGCCAAAATACTGTGTTGGTCAGCATTTTAGTTCCAGTTGATGCACACATCCGATAATACTGTTCCCAAACACAATGCATGTTGGTGGTGCTACTGGCAGTCATATTGTTCACGTTCCCCTGTTCTGTTGGTTGCGCCGCTTGTCCAGATGTGGCGCTTTAGCCGCGTGTGGGGGGTGATCTTGCCATCTGTGCTTTTGGCCTCACACGTTTCCTCGCTATCCTGGGGATAAAACGTGTCCAACAGATCATTCACTCTAGCGCGCAAAAACGAACCGAATTTCAACCATGGATTTATAAGTTTTCACCTTGGCAAAAACGGACTTTGGACGTGAGTCTCGAAAGTGCCATTAATTTCACTTTGGTTCTCCAAAACTCGCCGGTGTGTTTTATTAACACGTGTGGCATTTAAACAGCGGGTGGATTTTTAAAAAAAAGTGTTTGTGGTGATCATGTTTACAAACTTGAGATTTTAGGGATTTCATATCCCCCAACTGACCATTCAGTTATGAGGAATTCTCGACGACGACGATCCCAAAGAAGGGGTAAGTCATTAAAAAACAATGGGGATTTTGTGGACTTTTTAAAAATTGTAATCCCTTTGGAAAATAATTGCCTTGTGTAACTTTGATAATAAGCTAGTATATGCCTAATGCCTATTTGTGACGATCACATACTATTTTTAGTCACCAAGGAGGTCATTGTTTAAATAAGTTTGTCTATATGCTGAAAATTTGCAATTAAAATATAAAAATGCCATCTTTGATTTTAGGAAAACAATGGTAACATATTTTTATTTAACTAATGTGAAAAAATACGTTTCCTTAATTTTTCATTCTCAAAATATGCTTAACAAGTTGTGAAGTGTTAATAAAAGTTCTTCTAAACATTTTTTTCAAACTTTTGCTTCGGAAGTGTTTTTTAAATTATAATGGATTTAGTAAATGCAAACGTTCTAATTAAATGACTAATTTATATTCGTAAAATTTTGGTGGCTTTATTAATTGTGAAGTACAAGTGAACGTTAAATATTACAAATGTATGAAATCTTGTTAATTAATTAGCAATCTCGCTTTCGTGACCTCATTTTAAACAAGTGAAATATCAAATGGGTATACGTGAACATTACTTTTTATAAGTTAAACTTAATACCTTATTACTGTTAAGTGGTAATTCCATACTATTGAAATATGAGTGACCTCTCAGTTTAATTGTCCATTGTATGTGTCAGCACTAATTAAAAATTAAGTAGTATGTAAGAATTATTAATTTGAGGCAGAACAACATTTTCAATTCCTAAAAGGAAAGGTAATTTTGCCTGATTGCCTTGTAAACCCCCCTTTCTCATTCGAAAGAGCCTTAATTTCGCGACACTCTGTAATAAAAAAACTCATAATTCGCTTTTGTAGAGACTGAATACGTGAAAACACCTGTTTAATATTTGCTGAATTGAAAAATGTATTTCTGTTTAGAGAACCCTGAACAGGTTTGTTCTACATTAATGGCAGTGTAATAATGGAGCCTTGGTAGTAAGGGTTTTCCCTCCACAAATAGCATATATTTCCATCACTGCTGTTCTCATTTCATGTTTGGGGGGCTTGCTATTAAAAGGCGAGTGTTATTCAATTACCACCCCTCAAGCATCACACAAATATCAGGCAGACAGTACAATAATATATAGGCTGATGCATTCAAAAATGCATGACAAATGTGCTCCTAATGATGAATTTGTTCCATTTCTATATGGATATTGTTGAGCGAAATATGCCCTGTACTGGGTGACGCAAAAATCGTCATGCATTAAAAAATATCTGCACAATGATAATGTTTTGCTACTACTATCCCAAATGCTAAAATACACTTTATTTTTAAATTATGAAATACCTGCAAACTAAATTTCTTGAATCTAATGTGAGAACTTGCACACCACTTTTAATAGGAAACGTGTTTATAAGGTGTCCGTGTAACTAAACAGTATTTTAAAAAAAAAACAAAAAAAACAAGGTATTTGCAGAGAAATTTTTTTCGTCAAACTTTTCCTCTGCGGGCTAAAAATTCTTGGCATTTTCATTGTTTGTTGTAAGTGTTCTGCCAGATCTTGTCTTTTGACTCACTTTTGACATTCAGATAAATGACGGGCTAGTGTGTAATGATGTTGCACATGATAAAATTGTAGGAAAGCTTTCGAATGCTTTGCCTTCTTTGAAACCCATTTCATATTTTTCTATGGGCAAACCTGTCTTTTGCTGAGCTGCAATGGGGAGGACGTTGACATTAGTGATTTCAGTCCTTTTTTCATATTGATTTCCTATAACAAGAAGAATCTATTTTTTCCGCTTATTTCCAAGGTCAAACAGATCAAACGTCTTTTATGTACTAAATCGTTTTGATTATCATAATCAGCTGCTATTAATATCGAGAAAAAACTTCTATTGACTTGACATTAGATGAGAGCATTTAGAAGGCAACCTTTACGACTTATCCCCAAATGATCTTCATTCCTCATAATGAATAAACTATACATAAGTTTAGAATACAAATCATATAATACTTGACAGAAGACAGGGTGATATGGGTGCGTTTTTATTTAGTAAAAAAATATTTACTTTTGATAACATTTCAGTAGTTCATATGTTCTTCCTGGAATAAGTTCAAATAGAAACGTTTGTTCATTAAAAAAATGCAGTTTGCACCCTCCAAAATGTACGTGGAGGAAGTGTTCTACTGTCTGTTATCTTTATGGCTAGTTATCATACATGATGCCATTGAGCATCGTGTTCATTTTTGTTTAATTAAGATAGTTGTGCAAGTGGAGGGATTATAGTTCAAATTGCTATGGTATTGCCCTAGTTTGCATTACCAAGCGTACTCTAGCTTGAACCAAACAAATTTGTGAATAACCAACTGGCGGAATATTTTATGATTTTGGTTTTTATGTCCTGCTGAAGATGGGAGGTAAGCTAATATTTAGCCAATATTGATTAATAACGATTACATATGCGTAACAAGCCTTATACAGTAGCAGAAAGTTGAAAGGAGGCACTTTGTGCACACCTTGTATTTAAATCAAGCTTGCTCTATCAGATATCTGCAATTCAAGTAAAAAATCTTTGTCAGGATTTTATAAGTAGGCCTAGGTTAAAATTTATGTGCTATCGGTTTTATTGTTTTATAACCGTATTTTCCATTTCAGTCTCGAATTTATTGAAATTGGAAAATAATTTCAGCACTTAGATCCACTCACACATGCACGTTTTATTACCCGTTTCCTAGATCCTGTATTTACATGGATTTTCTAAATAAAAACGCCACTGCCCTTGCCCTAGTTGAGACACAATACTAAAACGTGAAAAGGGTCGTTTCTGAAAACACTAAATTTAAAGTAACCATAGCCCTTCAACAAATATTTGGAAATAACCCATTTATCGTAAACGTAAGTTATTTATTGGGCCTATACTGGAATAAAAATGAGGACAACCTCAGTGTAAATAGTACGTACAACAGGAGTTTTCCCACAGTGAAGTGGTCTGTTTTGTGCCATGTTAGTGCATTATTGTGAGCTGCTCCAAACTTAGATTAGTGCAAACGCTGGAACGTAGTGTAATTTGTTGTTTCTGTTGTCTGTGCTGATTGCAGTGATCCGGGTTTAGCGCAATTCACCGAAACTGCTTTCTGACGTGGCCATCCTTTTTTTCTGTAGTTTTTCACGACTGTGTTTTATAGATTAATTTTTTACTGCAAAGAGACGGATGAAGTTAATTTTTGATGAGCAAAAATGCAACCATCTTTTTAATTGCTGAAAAATAGACAAGGAGGTCTAGTCTTGTAAAATGCTGCAGCAGGCATCACCAGTGATGCAAAAAAAAGCCCAGCTGATTCTTGATACTGTTTAACGAGGTTCCTGAACCAGCATTTTTTACCCCCTTTTAATGATCCAAGAATAGTGTAATGGCTACGTCCCATCAGTTCTCATGGTGCTTCACGATGAATTATTAATTAGCCTTTAGACCCTTGTGTATGCTTTTTTTCCCCTAACCGTGTTTCTGGTGTGATCATCGGATGCGTCTTTGAAGGCTAACTTTTTAAATCTGAATGCGATTAAGGGTTAGTGGGTAACTTTTGGTACATTATTTTTCGAGTATTTTCTGGCTACTTTATGTAATTGCAGGGCTCGGAATTTATTACCAGATTTTCTATCAACCATGAGACCTGTTCGGCCTTCTCAATTACTCTTTCTTTAATTTGCATATCATCCTAGACCTAGATTGCCTGACCGCACCTCAGCCTCCTCCTCTCTTTTATATTTTGAGAAACAAAAAACTTGCCCCCTCGTACGCTAAATTTGAGGGGCGATTTATCTCTTCTTTGCCATTTTTTTCATCTCTGTAAAAGAATAATAAAAAAAATTGATTCCTGTATCCCTTTCCTTCTAATCGGCGAATCTGCAGTATATATAAATTATTCCCCAATTAATTCGGCGTATAATGAAGAAAATGTGGGGGTTCATTGACCCTTCTGACCACACTAAGTTTAAAATGGCCATAGCATGTCTATTAATAGGGGATAAGACTACTTTAGAAAAAAATTAATTATGCTGGCTAGAAATACTCATCTTACATAGATAAAAATAAAACCAAAAATAGACACTAAAAATGCTTGTTAAATTCTCTGTAAGCATTTTGAATTGGAATTGTGATATTTTGAAGAATGACTAACAATCAGAGAAAGTACATTCATTCTGGAGTTCAAGAGCACTCAGTCTCAGACTGAAAGTAAAAGAAGTGGCTAGTTTGTCATCCTACATCCAAACGCAGGTTGTGCTCCATAGATGGTGCAATGTCATTATTGAGAGCTTTTGTATTTCAAATTATGCATACCGCCTTTGACAAACTTCTGTGACCGATAAGCATATCAATGAAAAAATATGAAGCAATTCGATAGTGATTTTATTTCATAATAAATTTTTGTTCTCCATTAACTATTGATGCAAACCGGTTGAAGACAAAACAGCCATTCAGCTATAGACGTGCACCAGAAACAAGCCTTTAATGCTCGTCGCCAATTATTGATTGGGGTTTAAGGCCGAACTAAATCGCGTCTAGGGACGGCACAATGAACTCTTGCCTGTCCGATTCTAAGCTAACATCGGCCATTTGCCACTTCATGATCAAGTTCATTTAATATTTTATTTCCTGATCTTTGATTCAGCTTTCAATTGAAATGCAATTCGATTAGTGCGTAGGACGTTCATTTGTTCGATGTTATTTTCTTTAAACCCCGATGATGTCCTGGTTCCATCGACTAAAAAGAGTGTTCATTCACTGTTAGCCTCCTTTCAACAACCTTTTCAACTCATTTTTTATTAAATGATTATTTGTAGATCCATCCGAAGTTTCCTCAAAAAAGGACGTCGTCAAGTGGGATGCTGTAACCAATGGTAACGTGAGTCTGGATGATGGATACCATGACAACAGCCTTAGTCAACCCACTTCCATCTTTGATGTGGATGAAGACGTAGTCAGGTCCAAAGTGGCATTCATACCAGGTAAATAAAACACTTACTCTTTGCGTTTCATTGTTTTCCGTTCGTTAATCGTTCATTAACCGTTTTCATTTGCCAATTTGCATGACCCTGTTATATTTTGTTTGTATATTGCGCGATTTAATTGCAGGCTTGTGTAATATGCCGGCTAGCGTAATTAATTGGCGATATAAAGTAGGTTTTGATTAGAGAAAAGTGAGATTGCTAATTGCACTAATCAACTATACATAAATAAATGCATGCCGTAAGCATATAACTTATAAATAAAGATTTTACAAGGTTTTGTTTCCAAATTTGCAAGCAAACTTCATAATATTTGCGAAACAGCATCATGTGATGCCCATGCATGTTCTAGTAACATCGTTATGATATTGTTAATCAAGCAAGTAACAGGTTATGTGTATTTTTAAATGGAAAAATCAAGCAATAATACGGTAAGTAAGTTTTGACCATGTGCACCACATACGCATTACATTTCACTATCATCCATTTGACATTTCTTTGTTTGGTATTGTTATTGACTTTTGACAATCTTCTGTTTTTAAAAAACAGTATTAAAAAGTCTGTATATACCATTATTGAAGTATGTGTCTTAAACATTATCTAGTGATTGTTTACAAGTGCTGTAGTGCTGACAAATTCGTAATTTGACCTTATTAGTCATATTACAATTAGCCATAGTCATCGTGCAGTACACCAAATAAACATGTCAATGACCGTGAGATTTTTTATGTCTTATGCAGACATCCTGATGTTGCTACTTCCGTTTATGAATATTTATTTCATAATATTGTTTCTTCTTCCAGGATGCCGAGATCGCACTGGTCGTGTTGTAGTCACTCTCAACTGCTCCCATCTACAAAATGGCGTTGAAGTCAGTGCATCTCAATTAACTCAAGTTTTGATGTATTATCATTCCATCCCAAGGTAAGACAGTCTTATCGGTGATTCCAGAAGTTTTAATAATGTTGGCATCTTCAGTTGCACGAAGCATACCTTTCATGATTTAATTGTAGATTTTTTAAAAATTAAGAGATTTTGAATCAACAGATTTCATGACAATGTCTTCCATTATAGACAGTGTTAGTAGATCGTGTCTTTAAATTTAGGTTGCATTAGTCATATAAGTCACATTGTTATTGCATACCATATATTCATTTTTAGAATTTTTATTCATTTTGCTCTCATAATTCATGGCGAAAGTGTCATTCAAAGACTATTAAAAATCCGTGACAATCCGTGCTTATCGTCAAATTTCTAAACAAATTTATTTTTATTTTCGGATATGTTAGAACAAAAAATAAGCCACAACCCAATTGTTTATATACTATATAACAAAAACTATGCTTGCTTTTGAACAAAAATGCAACCCTGGGGTGTGGGAATATAATTCAATATTTGATATCCAGATGGCTGTTCTGTTCATATCAGGAAAATTTAATTGCTTAATTGGGATAATTGCAATTATTGTAATTGAGGACCCAGTTAATCTATTCATTTATTAGTGCACGATTATCCGAACAACAATGGAGGCAACTAATTATTGCTTTAATTATGTTTTGGTGTATTATAATGCATAAGATCAAGGGTGCACTGATTGATGCACGAATGAAAACACCTTCATGTAAAGGATACAAACAACTAAGTTGCTGACCACTAATTTCCTTGTTGATCCTCAATTTCGTTACGTGTATTTTCATTAACCAGGTTACGTGCAGTATATCCCTCTTCTCCTTGCCCATAAGACAGGTTATCTGAACGCCTTGAGTACTTTTACTAAGGCCATTCTTATTTTGGCCAATTTTCCGCTGACCAGCACCTCCACATGGCCTTTTATTTTTCAATGCACCCCACCAAGAAAATTAGGGTTCCACCATTTCAGTGTCTTATTATTATTTAGCTCATCTTTCGAAACCCAGCAGGAGAGAAAACGAAAGTTTTTCACAAACAATGGTTATCTCTGTAAGTGGTCAGTAAGGCATTTTAACAACCAAAATTGGGAAATGACCGGACCATTATATTTCCTGAACTTTTACTTTTCTCGTAAACAGCATAGTGTGTACTTCTCAGAGTTGCTGTTTTGTGATGCATTCTTGTTTATTTATTTGTAACAACTTCTAATGTTTCTAGAAAACATAGCATTGGCTTATTTGTTATCTCAAAATTTGGTTTAAAAAATGTTTTCTATTTAAACAGGAAAGAATTGGCTGCCCGTGGTTTACTAGTGTTAATCGATGGCCGTGATGTATCAAAGGAATCTTTAGGAATCTTGGATGAATCTTTCTGCTTATTGGAAGTAAGCATAACTGATTTGCTCTAATCGCTTGCTATTTGATTTTATCTTTACCGAAAATATTGCATTATTTTTTCATGAGAATCTTTTAATAATCCCATGGTCTCATACCCTTAATATAAATCTCCGGGGGAATATTCAATTTAAATTTTATTGCATTGTTTAACCCAGCTTTTCCAAGAGTCGTGCTACATATCTAGTCTTATGAATTCTAAATTACAAACCATCATTGCAAATGAAGTAGTTAATGATCTTTTAAAAAGTTGGCAGGCAACCTCATAACCCATCCAACTTTAAATTTCTGAATTTTAAGATTGCTCAGTTACATAAATTTACTTTAGTTATGAAGCAGTGATTAAATCTAGCCTACAGTATAGTTTATTTGACATTTTCGTAAACGTGCATCCAAATTATATACGTAATAGGAAATACTCTTATCGTGTATTTCTGATACCCCGGATCTTGTCATTAAATCAATAAATGGGGCTTGCTTTATAAATACGCGTTTTGCATTGGTAAAATATTCTATCGTGCTTTGTCAAAACCGATTGAGGAACATGTTTTTTCATATGCATTTTTGATTAATGTCTTTCCAATTGTTGAACATGGCGGAATTGTTGTTCATGATCAAAATCACGCTGGTCTTGGCATGGTTGTGCTCCACTTGCTTAACATATTAGCCCTTTAATTAATGAATCGTGATCTCTAGCAGATGCATGAATGAGTGTGATATAATCCTGAACTATAAACTATTTATCTTGCCTGGTTTTCGTGTATGACATAACGCCGTCACGATGCAAGAGCTCTGACGGTTTATTTTGAAACACGTCAATTAATGCAGCGAATTGACAAGTAGTTCTAATGTAATTATAATACATGAATGGACATTGGTGTGTTACTTCTTAACATAGTCCCATTCTGGAATCGTTTGCATCAGTAATCCAATTTCAGATGTAGGTTTTTGCACATTTTCAGAACTTTAAATTCAATCACAAACATGAATATCAAGTTTCGGTGACATTTGCAATTAATCGTATGTCAAGAAATAGTTTAAAATTCCTTGGTCGTTTGCATAAACATCCTTTTTTCCGGACACAACATGTCGCTTTGGGGCTAGTAATCATTTGTGTGGTGGGTGTATTGAAGAATACAGCAGGATACATTGTAGCATTTGCTAGTATAATTGGTTTGGTTGATTGGAAAACGTGAATAACATAAAAGACGTTAGTGGACCTGTTAACGAATGTTTGACTTCACAAGAATGTCCCAATAGGGTGTCAACCAACTACAGTTTTTGCTTATGGTAGCTGGCAACTGTCGAACGTTATCAAGAACTAGGTTAATATGCACGAGGACTGCATATTGTCCAAAAGTCAAAAAGTCAGACAGTTTTAGCTCATTGTATCGAGTTTTGCTCTGGATAATTGATGAATAATAGTAGCTCGTCAAGATACAGCAGAATACCATTTCCCTAGCCCAAGAAATAAACCAAATAATCATTGGCTATTCCTTTGATTTAAGGAACACTAATTAAGCAAATTAATAATCGTTAATATCAACTGACCCAACAGCACATTCAAGATGACAGTTTTTGAACAATGTTATATTAATCTTTCATTGAAAATACGAATTACGAGATTGTTGCTGACTTCTACCCTTGGATGCACCCATGGAAGTTCCATTAAATTTCTCTATTTAATTACTCGACATGATACAGCATGAACAATTGCCAAAATATACGTTTTCTTTAGAGGTTGGATAGTTTGCTGGCAAATATTGATTATTCAGTTACCATGACAGCAACGCGCATGTTTTTTTCTTAATGCAAACAACAGATATTTTACTTGTAAATATTGCATTACTTTTGTTCAATTTAAAGAAGGCTACTAACAGCTGTAAATAGCATATTTTTGCATAGATTTTACTGTCAAATATTGCCATTCCAAGAAAGCTTTTAACAACTATAGATTTTACCTGTTCAGTCCGTTTAAAAAAGCATTAAATACAAGTGTTAGCAATTGTGTAAGCTGTTGTAAAAAAAAATATGGCGAATCATCGTGGCGACTTAAAATGCTCGCTAACCTGTCAAAATTATGAAAAGACACAAATTTAGCAATGATTTTCTATTCTGCAAAAGCATTTGCTAAAGAATCCTAAAAAGTATGATAACTGTTCCGCTCAGTGTGCCTTTGAAACTCCTTTACTGATTTTCATGCATGTTACAATGGTTGAAAAACCTCAACGTCAATGTTAAGAGGATTCACGAGTTCAAGGCTTTTCTCCAGGTTTCTAAGCTAGCTCTTTGAATACCTAATTAGAATAAGAAATGAATGGATCACCAAAAGGAACATTGCGGCTTTCTGAACATTTTCTCTTATTGAATGTAAATGTGTTGTCACCTTAGGGCAACTGAGTGGGATATCTGTAATGGATATTTTACTTTGAATGCATTGAGCTCTTGCCATCAATTGGCCATGCTAAATGATGTTTTCCCTCAGATTTCGCATAAAACGCCTCTGGCTTGAGCTTAGGATGAAAAATTCAAAGAATTGAAGACGTGTAAACCTCTTGGTTTAATTTGAGATATCGTTCTTCTATCTTTGATGTGCTGCTTGTCAAGCCATGGGCAAAAAAAAATATCGAGATACCCTCTGGTAACCTCGGAACCACAGCCGTCAGTGCTGGTTATTAATAATTCTGCAATTGTTGTTGGCTATGTACCAATACCAAATCCTATCAAGTGTGTTTGTTGAGAAACATAACAAGGCAAATATATTGTCGTTTGTATGAGTCTCTGAAAAACTCAACCGCAAAATCCATGGATAAGCTGCAGATGGATATTTTAGAAAATCTGTGCACATTTAAGGGTCACTGACAACTGGATCTCATAAAAGCTAACCTCTTACGATAAGTAAGCATTATCCAAGACACGTTAACGACATTTTTTTACCAAAGTTTTTGATAAGCTGATGGCTATTGAAGATGATCTCTTGCAACCGAAGTAGTCAGAATTTTGAAGAAAAAAAATATCTGATAATTCCTGGCATAAACAAAACCTGACGAGCTCACGAAGAAATCTTGAAATTTGAAATAAAAAGAAGCCCGTATATTATTAAGGTTATGATTTTAATAGAAACTTCGTGTGTACTTAAGTGTGTGGTCAGTCGGTATTGACCGAACAACCTTTTCCTTGCTCCTCAAATCGAATTAGGCTGCCTGGCTTTCGTGCTGCAATGTGGGTCTAGATCCAAATATCGTTTTAATGAAAACTTGTTTATCCAATGGTTCTGTTCGTTATACTGGGCTCGAATTTGATATTGCCATTTAAATTCCTTCTTGTTTGCCAGCGTCGTAATTTATAAGACGCTTTCTGGAGCAGTTCCGTGTACTTCAAGAGTGTATTAAAAGTTGAACTGCACCGCTTTGGTAAAAAAAAAAACGCGGCCTTAGAGTGAGTGGGTGGGTGGTGCAGGCCACACACAATTCCTTGTCAGCTTGTTTCGCCCAACATTTTATCAAAGTGGACAAGGTGCTTTTCGGCTTAGCATTTCTTAAACTTATTTGCACCACTTTTATAAGAAAGGTCGTGGCATTAATGCTTTAAGCCTGTCTCCACTTGATGGATTGCTGGTGGAGTCAGTAGCTGGAGCAGTCGGCACTTTCAGAAAATCCTTATTCTTTTAAAGTTACCTTAACTGGCACATTTTTTAAATTTTTTTTATTTTTATTTTTTTTACAAAATAAAGGTTAGCACAATTACTGGAACGAACTTTGTCTCGGCACATTGAATTTGGCGATTTCGTGCTGATGTCCTATCTAACATTGCATTAAAAGGTTTTCTTTGGATTTTAGGGAAATATTGCTGGTGCCATAAACACGGTGGTTTTCTGGAAAAATGCTTCTTCTGGAACAGACACCTCACCTAGGAAAGTAACATCGCCGTTTCCACAGAGTGCTGTCAAAGTAAGTTTTGATTGCTTTTAAATTAAATATCTAAAAGTATTTAACAATTTTTTGATTTATTATGATCCCTCCAACCATTTATTTGCATTTTTTTTATTGTATCTTAACCCCCATTGCCTTCACCTCATTCTTTGGACAATGATGTAATTGCTATTTTTGGTTTTTCACACACATCTTGTATTGATTTTTTAATTACATGTTATTTTAGAGGGCATTTTCATAAATATATTTTGTGTATATTCTGTATAAACCTTATTTCCTCAGTATACACCCTAAGTTTCTTCATCCTAGTTCGGCTATGTCGTTCATTATTCATTATGTAACAATTTTTAAAAGACAACATCCTATTGATTGTTTACAATCAATCTTTTTTGTATTGGAAATTATAATTGTCGTCAGGGTGTTACCCAAACAGTCTCGTTTGGTATCACGACTTTGTATCTCTATTCTCTAAAGGTGTGCCCATGCAACGTGTTAATTGTAATAAACGAGGAATTTGGATTTTTGATGATTAGA
>JAQGAE010000789.1:0-29740 GCA_034696685.1 Julus scandinavius | reverse complement strand
TATTATAAACGTCTTTATAAGTATAACTAATTTATCAATTTCCTAAATTTGGGCCCTTACAGGCGAAAAAATAATGCCAATAAGTATGCATCTGAATTTCAGTTTATGAAAGAATAATTAAGAGATATTAATAGAAATATGATTTCCTTTCCATTCACAACATTTTTTAGTTTTTAAAAAAAATCCTGTTTTGGCATGTTCCTGAAAATAATTCACGTTTAAGAACCATTCAAAAAGAACGTCCTCAAGAGACGGGTGGGGTCTTTTGGCATATGGACGGGGAGGGGGAAAACCATTATGGACGTCCACTAATGATGGTATTTTCAGTTTTTGGATTTTCTGTTTAATTGAATTTGAAAGGTCAGTGAATGGGGAAAGGGACACCACCAGAAGAAAATGTGTCCCCAGTCCTAAATGTACTTGAATTTTTAAAACCTCGGGAAAGTCGAGCATTATGCCTAAATTTGTGTTAAACACCAATTTTATGCTGTAATCAGACACATTTGGAAAAATGTCGTGGAATTGCCTGCAAGACAGGTGCTTGAAAATTTATAGGATGGACTTTGGGCTAAAATGGTCACCATGTGGACAGGGGTAAGCGGTCAAGAATTTCGGGGAGATCCATTTTGAATGGCCCCTTACCGTATTAGCGGACGCCTTGAATAGAAAAGCTAAACCACCAACGGCATCATAAAATGTTCAATTTGATTGCGAAATTTCAATAAGGAATAGCACACCTTAGGCGAATTAAATAAAAAACTATTACTATAATTTGTAATTGATAATTTTTTAAATAATAGGAAAACATAATTAGTTTTATTTGAATAATGGTTCATTTCCACCTTTGTTTCCACCTCGGCTTTCAGAAACTTACTGTCACAATATGGAAGATGCATTCATCATACACGATTAAGTGGTTCCAAGCCAATTATTTTGGCTATAATAATGTTGGCCATCAGCAACCCTCTTGCCAAAACCGATAATACACGTATTTAATACTCAAGAACATTCGTGATTTGTGAAACCAAGTTGTCAGTCATGTTTTGGCTCATTAATTCTCTTAATTCATGTTGCTATGTGAACTGCTCTTATCGTTGCCATTTGCAAATTTCGAGAAGATGCAGAATCTCCAACGTTTAAAGTTACAGGATAAAACCAACTAAGTAGAATTATTCAAAATCAAACTGGCAGTTTGATTCAGTTGGTTTAATCGGTTAAAATAGCATATGCTTCGTACATTCTTGTGGTTTAATGTACACTCTGTAAAGTAATGTGAATTCTTGGAGATATTTGTATAGAAATCCAAGCGTGTAATATTAAATTATCACAGTACATAATATTATGATAATAGTACATTAATTTTTCCTGTATTCTCTGTGGTTTTGCAGCAGGAAGTGTAACTTATACCTAATTGTTTGGGTGTGTGTCGGTCATTGTGTTGCATTTGCGATCACTGCTCTTGAAACTAATTGCAACATGAATATGTAACAGAAGTGGAGCATAGATTTATTATAGTTATTGAATGCTGCAGAATATTAAAATTCATTTTTATGACTCACAGTGTATATGTATTGTTGATGACTTGAAATTAAAAATTCCTGTTGAAAATGGCTTCTTGCATGTTGACTGCAGGAATGATCATTCCAAATTTCCAATGTTTAAATGTTTTTAATATCATTGCATAGGTCACGTGGTCCTTCCTCGAAGTGTATTGTGCGAATCTTTCATCAAAGTGATGACTGATGCCATTTTGTGGTTTAGCAATGGTGGAACTAAATCCGTCTTGCACTACGACGAACTAGACAACATTAATTGCTTATTAGATGGCTCCAAGGAATTTTTCTTGGTTGACAAAGTAAGATTTTTTTAGCCGTGCTGTTGCTGGTTTTATGAATGAGCTTTTATGTTTTCTGAATGGTTGTTAACGGTTTTTTTTCCAGAAACACGAGCATCATATTGAAATCAATCAAAAAAGTGGGGCTTACAGCGATGTGGACGTTGATGCTGTTGATATGTATCGGTTTCCGGGCCTGAGGGATGTTCCCTGGTTCAACGTAACATTACAGAAAGGGGATTGCCTCTTCATACCTTATGGGTATGTGAAAATATTTTATAAAAATTGCACGATACTGTGAGCTTTACCTATAACTAAAAAGTGTGGCAATGTATTTTTCAAGTTGTGTTCCATAAATTTTCGTTTTTCAAATATTTATGAACTATTGCAGTATTATTTTATATATTTTTTTATTTTTTTCCCTAAATGTTTATTCCCCACAAGGGGGAATGCGCAGCTTATGGATACAGCGCGTGTAAGATCGTTGTGTGATCACTGTAGGTCTTATGGAGAGCATTGGGAGAGAGCAGTGGTAGATGGGAGATGGGAGGTCGGGGGTAGATGGGAGGGTGAGGCAGGTAAGATGGAATGAAAAAGGAAGGAGGGGGAGGGAGAAGGATGAACGGGGTCACTATGGTGGAGCACGGTTGAGGCTGACAAGCTTCCTGATAGCTTGTTTAAGGAAGTCCCAGTAGGCTTGGGAAGTGTGTGCTCCAAGGCCCTAGGGTCCAATATGCCGCTGTGTTGTCGCTCGGAACAGAATGCAGCACAGTCCGTCAACACGTGGAGAGCAGTTTGTGGTTCACCGGAACTGCAGGGGCAGATGGCGCTTGGAGCGACGTGGAAGCGATGCAGGTGGGCCTGAAACATCCCATGACCGGTAAGGAATTGGGACGTGAGGAAGTGTGGTTGGCGGGAGTCATGCAGTAGGCGAGCGGAATCGAGGGTGGGAAGATGAAAGGAGATGTGGAACTTCCCCAGGTCATTGGAGGCCAGGGCCTGTGCGGTGTAGAGTTGTCGCCACTCTGTCATGCTTTGAACACGAAGTTTTGATCGCACGAAACTGATGGGTATCAAGTCGTAAGAAGGGGCCCTCCGAAGGAGAGCCGCCTCCCCAGCCAGTTCATCTGCCCTCTCGTTGCCGATAATCCCGATGTGGGCCTTCACCCAGGCAAAGAAAGTAACCAGATTGAGATGGCCTGCCCACACCAGAGCCGCACGAATGGCCGTTACGAAGGGGTTGGTGGACGAGCGGATGCGCATCGCATCCAGGGTGCTTCTGAAGTCACTAAGGACTCGAAAGCTAGCTCGTCGCTCCACCGCCCACTCTGTGGCCCGTTGCACTGCCAGAGCCTCCTCCTGTGTATGTTTTATATTATGGCTCCTGATGTTAAGATTAATCTTACACTACACTATAAACACATCATTTACCTTGCTTTTCCTATTCATATGCTTTTTTCAAATATACTAATTCATTTCTTGTCCATGTTCTGTCCATTATTTATTACTGTATTCAACTTTGTGTAATTTTACTATGTTAATGGCTTGAAACGTAGTTTTCACATCAATTTGTCTTTTATTCGGATAAAATGCGCTTAAAAGATAAGTTTGAATTTCGATAGTGGCGCCATCAGTGACCAGTTGTGAAAAAAATATGGTGGGACAATCTGCATCCTCCATAAATATGAATTTTAACTGATTTTGACTTGATGTGGAGATTGGGAAAGCTTTTATTTGCCAGCCTTTTTAAGGAAAATGTACACTAGAAAAAGCAAACAAAAGCTCACACCTAACCTAACCTAACCTAACCTAACCTTTCACAAGTTAGTATGGCTTGGATAAAATTTCAAAACTAACTTTCGCAATATTTCTTGTCTTTTCACCAAAATACTTCCGTAAATAACAAACTTTTAAAATCCACTAACACGCTGATCTTCCACGCAATTGTGTGGTCTTCCACACAATTTATTAGATGATAAAGTGTCGCCAATTGTGATTAACACAAAACCGGATATAAGAAATAACTCTTTGGTTGTCTGTTGAGCTATGGGTGCCTCTAACATAAATTTTACAATGTATAATAACGTTGACATTGAATAAAATGTGCAGCTGGTATACATGACTGGCTTTGTGCCAGTGCGATTCCATTGTGATTTGGCTACATGCAATAACATTTGATGATATATCTGTCTGCTATTTTGACCATTATTATCTTTGTTTCAAGGTGCATGAAGGAAAAATAAATGCAGACTTATTATTTTTGCCAACAGGTGGTTCCATCAGGTCCGATCTGATGCCCATAGAAACTTGGCCGTGAACATTTGGTTTATGCATCTCTATTGGTTGAACGAGAAGCCGTGTCAGGACTCTAGTTTTCCACTCACTGCTAATTTCGAGAACTTTGATTTCTGCGCTGCAACCGACTGTTTGCGGTAAGTGAGATATGATGGGGCCATTATTTTAAAGGTATTTTAAAAAATAACAAGATTACGAACAATTTAACTCCTAAAATCAATTGATTGCTGTTGAAATTAACTTTTATCAAAATGTGGTACCATTTTTTTTTTTTTTTGAAGTTCCGATGGTTTGCATTCAAGTGGTTAAGTAAATGTTTGTGGTTTATTTATTTAGTTAAAATTCAAGGATATGTTTTATAGATAAACAACTTTTTCGAAATTTTGTTATCTTCTTTGTTCTCGTTGAATGATGTATGTTGCTTAATGCTGCGATTCTTGGAAGTTATGGGATAAAGGCCAACTAAGGAAAATCATTGATTATCTTTCTGGGCCTCAGAGTTGTTTGACCTGAAAATACAGCATCGAATGTTTTCTTTGATTGGTTTATACAATTTTTTTGCTGAACTTAAGTTGTGCTGCAAATTTGTAACATGGTTGCAAACTAGTAACAGTTTGTCACGATGTATTAAATTCTTTGCAGCGAGCATAATACAACAGTGATTATTATGCATAAAATATTATAAAATCGTAAAATGGGAAAGATGTATAGTTATTTAGCCAATTAAGAATGACCTTCAGTCGGCTAATTCTATGAAGTTTTTAGCGTGGTTTGCTCAACAATCTGTGGTAATTGAATAATATTTTTGTGTGTGTGCTTTTTTAATGGTTTTCTCTGCCTGTAATTATTTGTATTCGTTATTAACTTCTTGCCCCACAAATTTGCAAACTATATGTATTGTTATACAGATAGTAATCAAGTTATGAAAGCCCATCAAGTAGAGCACGATTTTAATATTTTTGTTACCATATTTTTTACGCTCGAAAATCGTTTATGCCTGCAAGATTTCTTTGTTTTCGTTCTGAAATTAACTAAATAATGTAGTAATCCTTGTCATATTTTTTTTGTTTAATTTAGGGCTGAGTTGGTCAGTAAAACTAACGGCACTGATCCACTAACTTTCACATTATTCCAAACACTTTATGAAGAATATGTGGATCCTGAAATACCAATAGGCACTGTAAGTATTTATTGACTTTCTATTATTTTTAGATATTTAATTTAAGATTTTCATCAGAATAAAGGGAGAGTGATATACTATGAATTTTTTGAATGCAGTTCATTTATATAAATGATTTCGTTTGTTTTGTATAATATGAGTTCATTTTTGAACTCAGACAACGCGGTCTCAACGTTATCTGTCACTAGATATTATGTTGAAAATTTGAATTAAATGAAGTATAAATTTCCATGGTTTTATCATTCTCCTAGATGTCTGAAATTTTGCTTTTGTAACTTCTGTAAAGATAATTTAAATATATGCATGTATGTATATATTAGGTAGTAAATGGTATTCCAAGTAGTGGTATTACTTTGAAATATAAACCACAATTTTTGTTTTCGTTTCATTATTATTAATTTGTATGTACCTGCATGTATTTGCAAAGTATATTACAAAACTAAATATATATTAAAACCAATCACTTAAGTAAGTTATTTTGACAATCTTTTGTACTATTTGTTTAAACAGTCTAAAGTTTTTGTCTAAATAGTCTAAACTGTATAAACCATTTGTCTAAACAGTCTAAACTAATTGTCTAAAAAGTGTAAACAGCCGAAGTCTTTTGCCACACTAAGATGATTTATTAGTTTATCCAATCAAATAATCGCCACGTGGCTAAACAACGCCCATCTGCAACACAACTACTACATTGAAATGGATTGGAATTTGGAAAACTCCTTTAAAATTAAGGACTCCAAATTGAGCCAATAGGATCTATGCGAGTGACGACCACTAGTTTATAAAATTTAATATGCATTAATAAATTGCAATTGTAAATTAGCTTCAAGTTTCATGTGATGCGCACTTGAGTGCTCATTGGTCTTATTTTTAACACTTGATTTCGATATTTGATGGCGAATATTAAAAAGTTTGGGATCAAGTTTCAAGGATCGACCTTTGACAGTAACCAAAGCTGGTTTTAATTAGTTTCTACTGGAGAATGATCGCATCGCCTAGAAGATTAAATCAGTGACGTAATGTTAAGTCAAAAATAATGGTACTGAAACGCAGCATTATACATCGTAGGCTATAGTAGGATATAGTATGTTCATTATATTTGTACACGTAGATGAGGCTGTTAATATTATAGCATGCATGAGTATGTTTATCTCAATTTTCGTAATACAGTGGAATTTCCCCATTGCAATTAATGTAAATCCAAATAATGCGTTTGAATCTTAACTCGCATAGAATGAATATTCAGAATGGTTTTTCATAGTTTTGTAAAAGTGTAAAATTCCTTCTTCATTTTTTTAGAGATAACTTCATTTGTCCATAACCTTTGGATTGGTTGATTGACCACAAATCAAACTAATCTTTCCGAAAACTTTCTTAAATTAAATTTGCTTGCCCTAAAAGTAATTTAATTGAAGAGTGTTTTATTTTATAAAAATTGTTTCATTCAAACAAGTGCTGCTATTGAAATAAGCTCTGCATTATAACTTACTTTATACAATAACCCATATTAACCATGTTAAATTTACATGCTTGTGATCCATGCGTGCGTGCGTGCACGTGCGTGTGCGTTCGTGAACCCGAAGCATTGTTCGTGAAGCGAAACAACATGTGGTGTTCGTAGACAGAGACGTTTGTAAACCGAGTTTCCACTGTATGTAATTTAAAAATATTGCGGCCGACCAAAGGAATCTTAACAACGGCTTGGAGGAAATTCTGGTATAATTCAAAAACTTAATTTTTTTATCTGAGTATTGTACACAATTTCATGAAAATGTTTAGATCAAATTGGAAAACCGATATCTACCTTTAGAAACTGCATTTCAGTTTTCATGTTTTAATTAGTGCTTTCTAAAAAGTGGACATTATTTTAAAATTTTGTGTAATTTGAACTGGTTGCTAGTACATTGTTTGTAGAGAACATGACTTGTATTTGAATTTGAGTGTTCAGTTTTATGTACAACCCTATCCTTTTCAATGGGCTGGGCTTGTTAAGATACTCACAGTTGAAGGAGGGAGGTTTGGGTGGGGGTGAGAATTGTTTGGGATGGCTTGATGGATCAGCAAGGGGCTCCGCTTGTATTTTTTCACTTTGAAATGGTAATTTAAAAAAAAATTAATATGAAAGTTTGAAAAATGTCTGTTATTTTGCACACGCTGCCAGCAGGTGGCAGCATGACATAGGCAAATTGTGAGTGCAGAAATTCAAATAATAATTTAAGTTAAAAAATCTACTATTTTAAAATGAAAAATGACAAGCGAAGCCCCTTGTTGATTTATTAAGGTTGGTTGGTTGGTTAGAGTTTAGGGGCTCAAAGGGTTGTTTTATTAAGCTATTGTAAACAATTTTGATTTTAATTTTTATTTAATCTTTTTTTGTTTGACTGTGAGTGTCTTTGTAAATTTACCCATTGAAACGGATAGGGTTGTAATCCCCTTAATGTTTACCAAACTGGCCGTACATTTTGCGCATTGTTTGTTTTCAAAATCACACAAGAATTTTTTAATCACTTATTCCAGGTTTTTGGCATTTTGGATTCTGACAATGATGGAGTTTTGTCATTAAAAGAACTGTACGTCCCACACGCCGTTAACGTCTTGCGCCTCTTGCCAAAATATGGTAAAAAGATTCCTGTAGAGGAAATTGAATCATTTTCTCCATTTGAATAACAGGTAAGAAATTATATTTTAATTACAAGTTATTAGATGTTTATAAACAGCGATTAGAATGGAAATTGCCTTTGCATATTTAATTATCCAAACCAAGGGCAGAATCCAGCTATAAAAATGTTTTCTGTGATCGAGGTATGCAAGGTCAAATAACCGATCTGACCGATTGACATGTCACACGTTTTGCATGTAATGACATCCTATTATATAGAATGGGTTAAATTGATGAGTGTAATTAATTTCTTACATCAAGGCTGCATGCTTGTTGTGAGTCTTAACCACTCTTTATGTGGGCGGGAAAACTCAACTAATGTTCCTTGACCAAATGTGCTGTATACTATGATTGAGGAAAAGTGATTAAAGTAGATACAATTAAGATAAATTGTTCTTTTAAGTTTACGAACATTTGGCTTTTCACCCCGGGCTTGCGTGTCGTAATTCTGATAGCGTTGCCAAAATGCGACAGACTATTGAAACAAAATTGCCATCGTCCATTTGTGGTCTGGGTTTTCCTGTTGGTGACCAGCATTAACCTCCTTTAAGCGGACATTATTTTAATGTATACCTTTAGAAGCTGTAAAAAGGATTGTTAACCATCGTGGAGTTTTATTATTTTTATTTTTCTACAAATAAAATCATCAGAAGACTACAAGGTGAGTGTGAACGCAAGTGTTCGCCTCATAGTTTTTTCTGGAAACTTTTGAGAAATTCAAAAATCCGTCATCTTGAAACCAATTGGTGTTATGATGAGCATGTGTGTAATGTCATCGTCCACTTATTATTACAAATTTACAGTTATTAATGGCCCAGCACTTGTCATTTATTTTACTTCAAAATGTTTTGACAAGATATCTCTCGGTTTGCCAATTGAAGTAATTTCCAAAATGTCACAAGGTTTTTTTTGAACTTTGAGAATGACAATGATGTATGTATATGTAGGCGTTAAGGCGCTCGCCAAACTGATTATTGAATGAGGAATTCAAAATTCCTTTAAAAATTGACCCCCACCCCCTACCCCCTGCCCACATGGTGTCAATGTTAGTCCAGACCCACCTCGTAGGCGTCCTTAATTTTTTTTTTAAAAGTAGGGTGTCCAGAATTGTTTAGAACATACAAAAGCCCATCCTATAAATTTCTAAGCACTACTCGCTACTAATTCCGGGAAATTTTTCCAGATTTTACATTATATAGATTTTCCAGCATAAAATTGGTGTTTAATACAAAGTTAGGCATAATTTCCGATTTTCTAGAGATTTTTAAAATTCAAGTACGTTTGGGACTGGGGACACATTTGTTCTGTTGTCAGTTTCCCTTTTCACTGATCTTTAAAACTTAATTAACAGAAAATCCAAGAACTGAAAAATACCATCATTAGTTGACGTTCACAATGTCTACACCCTCCCTCCCCCCTGGCCACTTGGTGTCCACATGCCAGCAGACCCCCTATCCCCTCTTGAGAACGTCCCTTTTAAATGGCCCCTTTTCACTAGTGCTGATATGTTTACTGCAATTTTCTCAGATCATGGGCATTTACTATGGTATGTTGTTAGAAACTGGGATTTCTAAAAAGTAAAATTAAATAATTCATTCTGACATTAATTGAGCAATCAGATATATGTTGCAAATACCTTCTAACTAGAATAATTAATTTTTGAGAAACACGTTGCAATGTTAGAATTATTCACTCTTGGTGTCAAGTTGAGGTTCATGGCACTCCATAATTGCCAAAATGGGTTTTTTCTAAAGGCTAGAAATTCTTCGTTAATATTATTCCAATGACTATTTCATGGTGAAGGTCACCAAATGTTTTGGGTGGTCTGCAACGGTCATTGCCTTTTAAGTGGACGAGCCTTTTAAGTCAAGAATTTGGCCATTTATGATGCTTGAACGTTAGCACCCTTGCAGGTATTCAAAACGAGATAACATTATTGTGTATTGAGCAAATTGACCATTTCTAATTTTTCATAGCACATTGGTCCCATAAAATTTAGGCATTCCACAATATGGGTGTCCTTTAAAGGTAAACGGATGTCCAGATTCTATGCGATTATTATCGTTACCTTCAGGACATTTGTAATGCTGTCAGACTGCCAAGGTTCTTTGGTCCTTGCACTGCAGGATGCTGCCTTCTCATGGAATTAAAAGGAAAACTGAGTTTGAAACATTAAAGAAATGGAAAAGAGGGTTATCGTTCATTGTTTCGCCTTATTCTGCCAATAACCTGTGGAATCCTGTCTGCTCAAAAAGACAAGATGGGCCTGTTCGTTAACCTGAATGAATACATTGATCCGTTTCCCTTCGTTAGCCCGTGGAGAATTTGCACGTGTCCTTCTACTCCCACACTGTCTTAGGGATGATTGAAGACTAACGGTACTCTGTCATTAAACCGCTGCGCAAACGCCTACACCCATTTATCCCATTAGCTATTTCTTCCCTCATTGATAAATCTCGCCAGTTCTTGTGGAATTCATTACACTTGATGGAGTAATTGAGACTCGTGCTTCATGTCCACATGCCACACAGCATGAATTGATTGAAAAGAATGGAACCGCCTAGAAGAAAAAAAACCTCTTTTAAACTTATTTTTGGAAAATGCTACAATTTTGTGGTTAGTTTTTGGTGGTTTTTGGAATTCTGAAGAAGTGTTCAATAATTACAACCCGAAAGTGACCAGGTCAAATAGAATCAACCCTTTTCTTTCAGAATATGGCATCATTTTTACTGTTGAGTTAACAGGTGCAGGGATATTACCATCAATTCCTGTCCCAAAGTTATCTCATCATGTGTTTAATTTTGTGCCAGTGCATTTTTCAAAGAATATCGATCCCTTGTTAAAAAATTATATAGGGCCAAACATGCTATAGTATGCCTCATATATTTTCTTAATTGTTTTTCATATATGTCTGAATACATGTATGGATATACGTATATGCAGTTTAATGCCCATGTATGGAGTTCATATGCTCAAAACGTGAATATTACCATAATACAAGGCTTACAGCCAATTTAAACCTTTAATTCCCCTCGTAAAATAAAACAAAAACACGTTGGTCCCTACTTTGCAAGCAAATTAAAAAATAAAATGATCAAAATTGCAGAGACTCAAGTTTTGGTCACCTCCAAATTTCCCCGCCCATGTCTTGTTTTTATCTAACTTGACCTATAGTTTTACGTATAAATGTTTGATATTCGTATGGACTGTAGTGAAGTCATGTAGGAACATGTAGGTATTAGTTTTTCTTTCCGAGATGATAGTTTGATGACATTAGCGAAATCATAAAACAGGTGTCCCAATAAAAATGTCCTTAATTTAGAATATGCTGAATTTAGAATTTGAGAAGTCATCAGAATATGACTGAAGACCGTTTCTCTCCAACTGGCTGAAAAAGCTCAATCCAGATTTTGCTGTTTTTAAAACTTCCAAAATAACAAAATTGAACAAGACAATTTCGATGTTATATTCTGTTTATCAGTTAATTGATCAATGCAAGTGATAAGTTGTTCAAACTTCCATGGTACGTTTTACCCTGATTTTGTGAATTGTCAGCCCATAGGAATGTGGCCAACACTTTGAATTCAAAAACACAAGAATTTGTGAATAACCCTGGCCATGACCTTTTGGGGTTTGTAATCTCCTTCGTTTGATTCTTATAATCTGTATTTCACGTTGCGTTATCCGATGCGACCGATTTAATGAACAAAGTAACGTTATACTGGAAGCCTAATTAAGTATTCCAAAGCTTTGTTACAAAATGACGATTGTTTGTGCCAAATTTGCATAGTATCCATTTTTCATCAATCGTTTTTCATGTACATGTATAAACCCAACTCTCGTTTAATTCGTCTGACATCAACAACATTATCAATAGTTGCCAAAACAGTTGTCAATGTCTAGACACAATTATAATAGGTTGTTTATAAAAGGGTTGACCAATAAACTTCAGATAATGCAATTTCCATGATGTTTAATCTAAAGATTTTTATTCATTTGTAACAACAAACTTACTATAAGACTTTAATCGTCATTGCAAAACGTTTGAAAAATACAATCCCATGCAAAATACATGTTATGCATCACAAACAATATTATACTAAAATCTTCAAGTTTCAAATCAGCCATTTGTTCCGAGCAGTCGAATATACAGTATACTATCTTTTGTAAAGATGTTTGCCTACTATAGCTAACCACAGGTTTCATGCATTAAATTTAAAAAATAGAAAAATAAACTTAATTTCTGTTCATTTAGAAACTGAGTAAATAAGCTATACTTTTTGCCTCTTATGCCAAGTACACACCAGATGAAACAGGAAACTGAAATAATGTTTCTGCAAACCAAGTTGTTGAAATGTGGTTTCGTGAACATATTTCCATAAACAAGTTTGTCTAAATGTAATTGTCCACACATGAAATGTTTCCTGGTCAAGGTTTGCTCCACGCACTTCATTGCAGACGACGCTTATACTAGGGTGAACACAAAAAAACGATATTCGCCTCGTAGCACGTGGAGTATAAAGGCCTTGGAAGGAGCGCCATAACCATGAAACAATGTTTCATTGATTTCCTTTGATCTTCACCGCCTTTTGAGCTATCACCAAAATGTTTCTTGGAAACACGTTTTTTTGGCCAAAAGTTGCAAAAATCTGGTGCGCATCCGCATATCACAAGCAAATTTGCGAAACTTTGTTTCAGTTTCGTGTTTCATCTAGTATGTACTAGGCATTAAAGCTTAAATTTTATAATTCCATTAAGCTAAAAACATACATATGTCTGATGTTGTGAATGCCGAATGAAATCTTTATGATTATAACAATTTTGAGTTCATTGGCTCGCGCCAGTTACTCATGGTACTTAACTTTATCACCGACAATTTCTTGGTAATTTTTGATAATGTGACATTTCTTAGAATTAACAAATTACTGTCAATATTTGGATGATGGAATTGAGTTATGCACCTCTATTTGCCTTTGGTGCATTGGTTTTTAGTAAATATGTAAATTCGTGGCAGGATGAGTACATGGCAGCTTCGTCTGATATCTGCGTGCCTTTAGGCACTTCCTGAGAATTTGAATATCCGACTAAAGATAAGGGTGCAACCTTAGATGTTGTTGCGCCGAAATAAAATGGGCCTGCTTCGGTCATTACCTCACCCTTAGCAATTTGGCCGACACATTCCATTTTCAGCAGTGCTAGAAGTACATGATGCCAATGGCAACCTCATGCAGTGTACACTGTTCAAGTTCAGGACAATCTCATTACAGGTCATTCTTTATCATTAATAATTAGCGTCTTGGACGTTCATATATCACGATGTTGAGCATTGACAGACACTTAATTTAAGAATGTGACAATCATCCTAAAATGTAGAACACCAAACTGCTAATGTAAACATGTGGGCTTATGAAAACTTGATTAAAACTTGATGTAGTATAAGAAAAAAAAATTGCCTCCTGTATCAAGGCCTCTCAGATATTGTTGAAGCGTGGAAATGTACAGCATTTAATTTAAGTACTAATTAGAATAATTTATTACTCTGTACAGTTAGCACTCCGGATGCGTTAATATTGTTTTGAGAATCTTGGGCGCCAGCTAATGACCGATTAAATAGGCCGTTGGAAATGAACAACAAGGTTTAATTCTACAGCTATTGCTTCATAACTTACTAATACTGCACTACCACACTTCAGTTACTATCTGTTTTAAACAGTAATTTGAGATATGTATGTGTTGTGTTTATTGCACATGTTTAACTTTAGTAGTAATTAATTGAGATTACTGATAAACTATTATTTCCAAGCTATGCGATTATCACGAGAGCTCTATGTTAGTGGCCTGGTTTTACAACTTTTAAGCATTTTTTCACTGATTTTCGATTACTTCGTAAATTATACTACAAGTGTGAAAACTGCTATCGGCTTCAGTTTGCGAATTATAAATCGGTAGGTGTTGAAGATTGAAAATTATTGGCCAATTTGCCACGCTTCACTCAACGAGAGTTTATCATCATTGACTCGAGTGGAAATTGCATCAAAAACGAGCTTCTGCGGTTTTTGAAGGAACTGAAGCATGTTTTCCGTCAATCCAAACAGGATGAAAACATCTTAAATCCTGTTTTATGTATAAATCACATTATGCTGATTAGGAGCTGTGGTAGTTCACGCATTGTAAAAGGATTTTTTTCAAAAATATGTTTGCTTACAAATCACGATTAGCGGCACGATGCACAAGATTTACTTCACCATCTTGAAATGACATGCATGGTTACTGTAGCTTCCAACTTAATAAACGTTGGACTTTTATCCCCTGGAGCCATCCATACATATAACTTATTGCAGTCTTTATTTAATGTTATGGGAGAATGGTTTATGGTTTTCCCATACCAAATGTTGAACTGGTTTCTTCTCTCTATGCGTTTATTTTAAAATTTTTGCTCAACTCATGTGCTGATATTTAATTGTCTTTCATCCAAATATACCATTTGAATAAATGTGTTGATTATAACATGTAGGCTAAAAGTGTAAATATGTACACACATTAAACTACAGTCATTGGATGCAACAGACAATCATCTCACGAGCTTTATAATTAAACATATTGATAAACCGAACTAATTGGAACCGGAACCGGGACCTGTTCAGATTATTCAATTCAACACAACTCAGTGTCCTACAATCAGGAATTAAGTGCCATATGGTAGAAGGGTCGTACCCAATTTCAGTAGAATGCTTCTACGTCAGTAGCGACTTAGACATCATTGTTAGATTGAATTTTTGCTAAATCTGGACCAATCCATGCTCCTTCCTCTCTTCATATCTATTATAAACTAACAAATCAATAATAATAATAAAAATCTTAAAATGCTAATACCAATTGCCAGATGGGATGACTCCCAGAATGCATGTGCCCTAGAAGCATCAGTCTTGGCACGAAGCTCGGTCAATGGATTTGAGTGATTGTGTTTAATCCTATAGGTGGTCGTTAGGCGTTAATTTATGGGAAACAAGATGTGAATTACGAGAAGGATTAAAACGTTTGAATAACCCCGTAGATAACCTTTCGCGTCTGAACCTTAACGTGTCTCAATTTAGAGAGTGTAGCATTTCTGTCAAATTCATGGAATGTTTTTAATTGCCCTTAACAAATCTAGCTGCCCTAAGCTGGACCATCTCTAGATCCTGAATACGATTAGCAACTAATTGTTTATTGATTTTAACTCATTATGCTCATTCTTCCTTACTTTAGTTAATTTTGTTTGAAATATTTCCATTTTATACATTTTTTACTTAGTATACATGATACACATATTGTAGTATGCCGAAATATAATTCAATTTTGATCTCATTTTTCTATTATTCAGTGTCTACACTGAATTATTACTAAATGCATATTTAAAACATATACAATGAATTTTCAGTTCATAATGTGTAGTTAATTTCTTCTTTCCTAGCCTAATTTTTTCACTTTCCAACTTCCAATTATGAGGAATTTTGCATTTGTAGATTATGTTGTATTGAAATTGCACGGAGTGTGAATTTAATGCATGGCTATTCTGTTGTCATATTTGCAGAATTTAACTTAAGGATGCAATGATACTTTCCTTCTGTGGCATTAACCTCATTCATTATTAAACACAAAGATAACATGGTATCATTCTCACCTCAAATCATGCAATACTTGCATCTTGCTCTTTAATAAACTGCCAGTTAGCAAGATTTAAGTGTCATGATCATAATGCTTTGTTGATCTCGCTAGCCATGCTCCAGATATTCAAAGAGAGGTTTATGAACTTAATACCGGGTATGTGAAATATATGGGGCAAATAGCCTATTGTTGTTAAACGAACATTTTTTTCCTCAAAAGTAATGGTTAATGGCCAATTTATCGAAACATTGTTCGTGTTTAAATTCAACGTTAAAACTAGATCCAAAATATATCTCGCAAAATAAATACTTATTGGAATGTTGGAAATAGGTTGTAAGTTTGGATAGTATATTATGCAAGATTTTTCAAATCAAGATTTAAAAATGCAATATATGTGAAAACTGAGCTGGTATTCTGTAAATCACGACAAATAAAACTGTAGAAATTTGGTAATTTAATCAAATTTTGATGAAATTAACAATTAGCATAATACAATATTTTACTAGGTTAGAATTACATGTTATCACGTGTGTAATATGCTGTTGAAAGTGTAATTTTGGAAATCGTGTTCAGATTTCTGGTTTGGGCAAACTAAACATCATTTTTGCATTGTTGAAATCTTGGTCATGTAATTGTTTAAGAGCTACATGTAATCATTGATAAGAAGATGACCTGTTTTGCTTTACTTTGGGAATTTTACTATACGGAAATATCTACCCGGGGTGTCGGTTTTCTATACAATTTCTCTAAGTATTGTGATTAAAAATAAACAAATTGTATATCGCCTGTTCTGTTGATAACATGTGCTCCATTCCCTTTTTAATGAATGGTTAACTCGCGTTAATCGCGTTTGATAAACAATACTCTTTTGATTTGATTTTCAGAAGTTTTAACCCGGTTATTAAAAGCGAGTAGCACATACTGCCATTACTCGATGCATGATTGCGTGGTAAACTATTATGTTTTCTACGATTTTTTGTCTTGTTGTGTATTCATTAACTTCCTCATTTTCGACAACCAATGGTGACAAACCAAATCAGGCTAAAATAACACATTGATTTAATCGTCGAAGCCATTCCTTTACACTCGACATCACATTACTGTTAATTAGTCTTAATTGCTACAATTAGCTCATAAATCTGTGACGTAATGTATGTTTTCGAACATTTTAGTATGTTCTAAGGTCTTCCTGATGCTATACTTGTTTAATTCCTAGTTGTCGAGACTATCGAAATTAGACTTGTCATTCACAATTTATTTTTTTCTCGAAACTTTGTTATATTTCCTCAAACGTGCACAAAACAAAGGTGAAACTTAATTGCAATTCATCCACCGCAAGGCACGTAGGCACATTGGGGACATAGCGTACTTTGTTGAACTTTTATCGAAGTATGCATGACATAGATGAAATTGATAACCGACTGGCGTCAAGGGAAAGTTTATCGTGACCGGATTTTGAACTTAACAAAAAAAAAAAAAAATGAGATAGATACTAGCTGGTATCACAAATTCCGGTTATCTAATAAATACAATGTAGTACCAATATTGATTTTATGTAATGTCGTTAAGTGGAATGAAGGCCTTATCAAAAGTTTCAATTAATGTTAGTGGATGCTAGGCTACATGACTCCACCATCATTGAATTTGTTGCAAGACGTTGTGTTTTGTGCTTCACTTCACAAACTGCAAACGAAAACCAATGACAGTAGAGACACGATGATGTTTGCATGAAAGAGCACAACTAGACGTTTGTGTTTGATTGATGCATTGAAGGGTGAAAAATTAAGTAGAACGTTGAATAGATGCTGCATTCTTAAATATGAAAAATGAAACCTTATCAACATGAATAAGCTGTTTTTATACCCTATGCATTCATATATCAGAAACGCGAGAGTAATTGCAATGTTTAATAAAAGTTCCAATCATAAAAGAGGATGAAGAAATTTCTGAATTATATGAGGTTAGCCATAGTTCATCAAGCAGTCTTTGACAATCCAAAATTCACATTAGGGGCCATTCAACAGGGACGTCCCCGAAATTCCTTCAAAAATTATAGCCTCCCTACCCCACCCCCTGTTTGCATGATGTCCATTTTAGCCCAGACTCCCCTCGTATAAACGTCCTTAATTTTTTTTTTAAATTTGGGTGTCCAGAAAATTTGTTTGAAACCATCCTATACATTTTTAAGCACCCACCTCGCTACCAATTTTACGACATTTTCCCCCCAGATTTTTCTGACTAACAGAAATTTCCTGACCTCTTAAGGGAAATTCCAGCATAATATTGGTGTTTAACACAAATTTAGGCATATTTTCTTACTTTCCCGAGTTTTTAAAATTTCAAGTACAATTGGGACTGGTGGCACATTTCTTCGGGTTTCCATTTCCCCTTTCACTTATCTTTAAAACTCAATTAAACAGAAAATCCAAAAACTGAAAAACACCATCATTAATGGACATCCTTAATGACTTTCTTCCTCTTCCCCCTGTCCACGTGATGTCCACATGCCAGAAAATCCCCCCCCCCCCTTATCTTGATGGCGTTTTTTTTAATGGCCCCTGTATGTATACCTAAAGTGCATTTGCATATCAGAAACTTGAATTACATGTGAGTTACTACAGGATCTAAAAGTTTCAATGTTAAAAGACGATGAGATGTATTTTTCATTTTGCATATTTCATATTTGTGCAATTTTCCCAATCACACCTAGACATTTAGTTTGGAAATCGTATGTTCAATCTCCTTTGACAACATGTATGACCGAGAAAGGAATGTTAAAATGATGCCAGTGTCTGGTTTTTATCTTATCTGCTTACCATTGCAAAGCTGTGTCAATTTATTACAAAAAACATGTTTTTCTGTGGAAAGATTCAAGAAACTCTTGCATCCTTAAAATGTTGATGCATCTGTTGCAGATCCGTCATTCTTGCATATGTGCAATATGCAAGAATCATTTCGTAAAATGAATAAGAGTTTTGTAATAACCTTTGCCAGTGCACTTTTCATTTTTAAACATATCAATTCCCATACACTCCACATTGCCGATCAGATATGTACACGCGGAATCGATCAGAATTAAATGTTCGATGATTGATTAACTGCGTCATTTAACGATAGCTGTTGAGCACAATATCACACTGAACCATAATCGTTGATAAAGACAGCGGAGGCGAGATATCGCAAAACCAGTAAGGTTAATCTTCTGCTAAGTGGGATATCATATGAGAAAATGTGCTGATGATTTTTTTCAGCACACTTCAGTTATTGTCAAGATTTTTCTATTTAGATAAATGATACTTGTTGAGAACTTGCTGTTTCATTCATGGAATTTGGGCTTTGACAAAACAATTATTGGAATTCAAATTTAAGTGTGAAACATGTATGCATGTTTTAAAGAACGTGTGGGTTTAGATTTTCTACATAACTTGTAGATGCCGCCATTGTGTACATGTGATGCTGCTACTGGCACTGGACTTAGATAATCTATCAGGATTGAGGTTGGGCCAGGCTAATGGAACTCTGGTTCCAGGCCAGATTAGGTCGAATTCAGTGTTGTTTGACTTTATATAGCCTGACAATAACGTGTCTATTGTCAATCACAGACCTCAAAAATCCACACGCTTTACAATAGACATGGTAGTGACAGGCTATATGAAGTCAAACAACATTGACTTCGACCTAATCACTTATGGAACCAGAGTTCCATTAGTCTGGTCAAAACCAATCCTGATGGATGCTTTAAGTCCAGCAGCAGCATCACAAGGTCATCCCGTTGGACAACCAATTCAATCCACCTGGTGGACAAATATGTGCATCACACTCAACAAAGGGCACCACATGTGGTAAAATAATAAGACATAAGCAATTACACGTTTTCAAGTGATTTGGAACAACCACAGTTTTATTGAGCATGTTCAATCTTTGACAGTACAAAAATTAATATTAAGAGGGATTACAACCCTATCCTTTTCAATGAGTCGGGTTTGCAAAGATACTCACAGTTGAATGAGGGTGGTTTGGGTGGGGGTGAGAATTGTTTGGGGTGGCTTAATGGATCAGCAAGGGGCTCCGCTTGTCGCTTTTCACTTTGAAATGCATGGTAGATTTAAAAAAAATTAATATACAAGTTTTAAAAATGTCTTTTACTTTGCACACGCTGCCAGCAGGTGGCAGCATGAGACAGGCAAGTTGTGAGTGCAAAAATTCAAATAATAATTTAGTAAATATTAATTTAAAAAAAAATTATTTTAAAGTGAAAAATGACAACTGAAGTTCCTTGCTGATTTATTAAGCTATTAAAAAAAATTATTTAATCTCTTTTTGTTTGACTGCGAGTGTCTTTGCAAATTTCACCCATTGAAAGGGATAGGGTTGTAATCTCCCTTAAATGAGTATTTAGTTTTATTGTAATCATCAACAATTTCTCTTCAATGTCAATTTATCAAAATACAGCAAAATTACAAAGATATTTCAGAAAACTGGACAGAAATGAGATGGAACTTTCTTTAATATCGTGTAACATCCTCTTTTGCAGCAACTACGACTTTTGAGCGATACATCATTATTTCATATTGGTTCTGGCACTCATCTGGTGTCTTTAAATTCTACACTTCTTGAATTTCCAGTTTCGCTTTTATGACTGTTATTTGCGGTCTGTAGTACTCATAACATTACACTGAACAGAACGGTCAGTGCAATTAGGATGAAAATCTGTTGTTAAAATGCCATAATTGTGTCCATATAAGCCACCAGAAGGTGTGGAACCGCAATAAGACTAATTCAACAGTGGTAATTTTGAATACATGGGCAGTTCTTTTACAAACAAATTTACAAATACAGATGATGGAATGATTCGACTGAACTTAACATGGTTTAACTGTTCTACAAAATCTTCATATCTTTAAGAACGAGAATTTGGGAATGCATTCTTTATCAAAAATTGAGTGATCTTTGTGTTAAGAGATAGGATTTGAAGAAAAGAGTTTGCATTGATTTGATTTGAATGTTTATTTAAAACCATATCTTGGATTCCTGTCATGGTTTAAGTTGACTTAAATGTTGAAGCAAGCACATGCTCTAGTAACACATTAACATGGAAGCAAAGTTAATCTTGAAAAGAGGCCAATATTGTCATTAAAAAAATATCCTCCCTTGATATCTTATGCTAAGTATCCACCAAACGAAAACCACATGGTGCAATGCTGTACGTCATCAAAAACAGTCGTTGGTAAAAGCGCCTTAACACGAAACTTTTGAGGAACATTTTTTCCTTTGATCCGGACCGCCTTTCGAGCGATCGCTACGAAACATCGAGAAACATCGAAATGTGGGGAAAAAACGGAGGTTTTCCACACATGTTCACAAACACTTCTGGACACATCAATGTTTGTTGTGTATGTTTTGTTTCTCTAATGTTTCGTTTGATGGATAGCCACCTCTACAATTGTGTTTGGTTTACAAGAAACTTAAGAAATTATGACAAAGTTAACATTGCAATAATCACACCTTTGCGGTTAAAAAATGGATGTTTGACTTAAGTCAAATTGCTTTGTAAGGATAAATAAGAAATGAGAAATGGTTTTATTACATAACTAGTTTGAACAAATCAAGAAAGCTTTGAATACAATCATAATTTCCTTCTCATTTCAAGCATGCAAATTGCTTATTTCACGGCGTGTTCATTTTGCGAAAAGCTTTAAACGATTTATAATTATGCTAGTATTTACGCACACTAATATTATGTTGGCAAAAAACAATCATTATCCGAACTTATAATGGGAATACAGACCAATAACTTTTTGGAAAGCTGGTTCAATTTAATTCAACTCAGTACCTTAATTACGTTCAACAAATAAATGCTATGGTAGAGGGTCGTACCCAATCATTTCACGAGAATGATTGTATACGTCAGTAGCGACTTAGACATGTTTCAATGTGAAACAAGATGTGAATTACAAGAAAGATTAAAACGTTTGAATAAGCCCATAGATAACTTTTGCGTCTGGACCTCAACGTGCCCCAATTTAGAGAGTGGAGCATTTCTGTCACACTTGCGGAATGTTGGTAATCACCTTATGGCTGATTCCCACTGGACGACTTTCGCTCAAAAAGCACAAGAATTCGTCTGCCAACTCAGGAAGTAGAGGCTCGCGCATGCGCACTAGCTATTGATCGCGGCTCACATGACGTCACGAAAATCCGCCTCTACATGCCGGATTCATAAAGCACTTTGGAAGCGCACAACATGGCGGCCAGCAAGAAAATACGGTAGAGGTGACAAATAAAACGCCATTAGCAGGAGCGCCGATCTTTCCTCCTTTTGTGAGGTGCGTCAGGTGTGAATCGGCGCACAATTTCATCCGGAATGTGCGAGTGATTGTTGTTCGTTGATTGTGCGCCACTTTCGTCCAGTGGGAATCAGCCATTAAACAAATCTGGCTGCGCTATGCTGCACAATCTCTATATCCTGAATATGAACTATATATCCTGTGAGGGTTCCAAATAGGATCGCAATATTCCAACATAGGGCGAACCAGAGTTGCCTAGCCAGTTTCATTTACATTTTCCGCGTATTCTTGAAATGCGCGTTGAATGAAACTAAGGCGTTGATTTATCTGAAATTTGTTAACTAAATATTTCAAGCTTCATGTTGAAAGTTTTTATTTTTTTGATGTACGATATATGTATATGCCTGTATTTTATTAGTGTACTCTTAGACACCACGTGAATATACACGTTTAATATATTATAAATTTAACGAATTGTGAGTCCAGCTCCAGCATGTTGTAAGCTCAACAACAATGTGCAGTTTCGTGATAGGCCGGTTTACAGAACAGCGATTTGCATCATGTATCGATAAATCATTGGCAGATTGTCACTTTTACGACCACACGTTTGGACTGAAACTAATCCTACTGGAATTTCGCTAAGCAAATGACCTAGGAAGACGTCATTCTCCATGAAAATCATGCAACTGTTGTTGATGCGTTTGTTATGACTTGTGTCTGCTGAGAATATTTTGGGAATTCAATAATGTTTTATGAGCAGTTGTAAGGTATTGACGTATGTATAATAATCAAAATTATGGAGGGAATACATTTTGTGTTTTTCCTAAATGTCCTTAGTGACATTTATGCAATTGGAGGTCGACTCGTATAAACGATGGGTGACATTGTCCTGATTAAGTATCAATGTCAATGCAAGGGAATTACTTTCTAATGCATTCTCGCTTCGTGATATGGTAAAACCTTAAAACCTTGGAAATTATCTAGTAGTGGGCGACAGACAAGTTGATGTCGTGCTACCGTATTTGTTTTATCACTTTGACAGGCTCATCATACTGTATCGCCCATGTTGATTACGTCCAAGTGTCAAAGCATGTTGCTAGCCACGAATAAACTTTAGTCTCTCATGTATCGTATGTTCTGATATTGGCATGATATTCATGTATCATGATGCACGTTGTGAAGGGACCATTGAAGTATATTTTTGGATGTCAAGTCGTATATTGCTTTCCCTAAAAAAATCCGTACATATTGCAGGAGAAAAGTAGATAATATTTAAAGTCCAATAAACTAGAGATACGAGAAATTTTCTTTAAATTTATCCCACAAGTTACTTGAAAATCAAAGCTATTCAAAGGATAGTGGTTATCTGCTATCAGCTTTTCAATCGGAAGACCTGGTTTCGGTTCCCGGGTCGGCGGTCTTGGCTGTGGTTTTCCATGTTTTCCACAGTTGTTTCCAAGCAAATGCTTTTCCACAGCTGTTTCAAAGCAAATGCCTTTCCGCAGTTGTTTCCTAGCAAATGCCTTTCCACAGTTGTTTCCAAGCAAATGTCTTTCCACAGCTGTTTCCAAGCAAATGCCTTTCCACTGTTGTTTCTAAGAAAATGCCTTTTCACAGTTGTTTCCAAGCAAATGCCTTTTCACAGTTGTTTCCAAGCAAATGCCTTTCCACAGCTGTTTCCAAACAAATGCCTTTCCGCAGTTGGCTCCAAACAAATGCCTTTCCACAGCTGTTTCCAAGCAAATGTCTTTTCACAGTTGTTTCCAAGCAAATGCCTTTCCACAGTTGTTTCCAAGCAAATGCCTTTCCACAGTTGTTTCCAAGCAAATGCCTTTCCTCAGTTTTTTTTCCAAGAAAATGCCTTTCCACTGCTGTTCCAAGCAAATGCCTTTCCACTGCTGTTCCAAGCAAATGCCTTTCCACTGCTGTTCCAAGCAAATGCCTTTCCACAGTTGTTTCCAAGAAAATGCCTTTCCTCATTTCCCCTTCCCCCCAAGAAAATGCCTTTCCACTGCTGTTCCAAGCAAATGCCTTTCTACAGCTGTTTCCCAGCAAATGTCTTTCCACAGCTGTTTCCCAGCAAATGCCTTTCCACAGCTGTTTCCCAGCAAATGTCTTTCCACAGCTGTTTCCAAGCAAATGTGTTTCCACAGTTGTTTCTAAGAAAATGCCTTTCCACAGTTGTTTCTAAGAAAATGCCTTTCCACAGTTGTTTCTAAGAAAATGCCTTTCCACAGTTGTTTCCAAGCAAATGTCTTTCCACAGCTGTTTCCCAGCAAATGTCTTTCTACAATTGTTTCAAAGCAAATGCCTTTCCACAGTTGTTTCCAAGCAAATACCGTTCATTCTTGGGCGAGCCGACTTTCAAACTGTATAAACAGTTATTTAAACAGAAGAAATTATAACTTTATACTGGGTTAGACATGTCTGGGACTCTGGGCCCCTCGAATATCTTAAATTTGGCAGCAGCTAGAAAAAAGGAATTACAAATTTAAATAAGAAGTGCTATGTGAGGATTGGTTTGTAAGATTTGAAAACATTAGCCGTTAAAGATAGGGTGAAAAGTCAAATAAGAATGATGAAAGGCGTCATAAAATTAATGTAATGTGGCGACACTTAATTATCGATAGCAAAGTTACAAATTACATTTTGGTAACTCTTTTGTATGCAACCTTGCATAACACGAATGTATGGCAGGAAAACACGCTGCGAGTATTTGGGAGCCTGATATATATATAATTCATTGTTCAGCATTGGCAGCATGCAAAATTAATGCTGGATAAATTACAACAAAGTCCATTTTATGCATTAAATATTACATAATATAGTGTACCAAATACGTGCTGGATATGTGTGATATTTCTCCCCCTTCCTCTCCCCTTATCTGAAATAAAAACACACAGTTTTGCACTATTAGTTTCCATTCCATCACAAGGCTTCCACATGCACCCTGGAATTTTGTTCATATCTGAAGTGGGACTACATTTCCTTCTTCAGTGGTAAGGCAGATTAGATAAAATAGAGAGAAAGGAGTACGGTCGTGGTCGGTTTTTAGAGGATTTTATCATATGCCTGCACAAACTGAGGAAAAACGCGAAAACTATAGACAAGATTACCGACTTGGGAATCGAACCCGATTTGAAAGATGGATAGCATAATAATCACTATCACACCTAGCTCTGTTACCACTTAGGGGCCATTCAAAAAGGACGTCCCCGAAATTCCTTCAAAAATTGACCCCCTCCCCTACCACCTGTCCACATCTTGTCCATTTTCGCCCAGGCTCCCCCTTCCCCCACATAGACGTCCTTAATTTTTTTTTGAAAAAGTAGGGTGTCCAAAAAATGTGTTGGAACACACAAATTGCCCATACCATACATTTCGAAGCACCCGCCTCGCTACCAGTTTCACGACATTTTTCCAGATTTGTCTGAATAACGAAAATTCCCTGACCTCGAAGGGAAATTCCAGCATAAAATTGGCGTTTAACACAAATTTTGGCAAATTCCCGAGGTTTTAAAAATTCAAGTTCATTTTGGACTCATTTCTTCTGGTGTCCGTTTCCCCTGACCTTTAAAACTTAATTAAACAGAAATTCCAAAAACTGAAAAACACCATCATTAGTGGACGCCCATAATAATTCTTCCCTCCTTGTCCACATGGTGTCCACTTGCCAGCAGATAGCCCCCTCTCGAGGATATCTTTTTTAAATGGCCCTTTACTAGTTATCGTATTTTAGCCCAGTTACATTTTTAATCAAAAATTATACAAAAGGCGAAGCTTCATATGGATGTTGTTACGCTCTGACACTAGCTACCAGATTTGATGTTCGACAACACCTGTCTTTGAATGTTTGTACTTGTTGAGTGACAGCTAGATACATATACATGTACATATTTTGTTATCATGACAGCTTGTGGACTCATCACTACTAGTTGGTTGCCATTTTAATGGAAAACTACGGGTGATAGCATGGCAGGATTTATGCGGATTCTCTGCGTTTTATGTCATATAAAATATTATCGAAGTTACATGTGGTAAAACTTTTCGCATAAAAAAAATGAAATGCAAACTTTGACCTGATATTGAGTAGCGATAAAAATGAACATTCATTATTTTTTTTGTTGAAATTTTGTCAACTCTTTATTTCCTACCTTTCCTGTGAATTTTAACACTTTGTTGAGCATATATTATGAGCCTGCTATACGGTGAACAAGTATGGTACTTCCTCAATCCTTGATTTTTATGCACATACTATGCGTATTCCTTGACATAACCTTGAATTACTTCAATATCGCATCATTGGATAATTAATTTTAATTTTTAAATAATACATGCATGTCAAGCGGAAATTTTTGTTCATCGTATGCTGCTTATAAATTAACTGGTATTATAATTAAAACACACTGTAATGAATTTGAAATATGAAATATTTTTTAAGATCATCTCTAGTGCAAAATGTTTTTTTGAGGATCATCTGTAGTGCAAAATGTTTTCTTTGAAGATGATCTCTAGTGTAAAATATTGTCTTTGAAGATCCGCTTTCAGTGTACCGAATAGGTCAAAGTCTGAAAAAGTGAGGCACAACCGTCCACAGGAATCCATCAATAAGCGGCATTGTTTTGAATGTAGAATGCGAGTGTGGATTATCTTTATGATTCGTCATTGAAAACAATGCAGCTTATTGCTAGATTCCTGATCTGGCTATTTAACATTTCACCTACTGATCTTCTGAAAGCAGCTCAGAACCTTTTGTCGCTATAGAGAAGATCTTCAAATCGACATCAGCCGAGATATGCACGTTTATATTTGTTATCATGACAGCTTGTGGACTCATCAATACTAGTTGCTTGTCAGTTTAATGGAAAAATACTGGTGATAGCATAGCAGGATTCATGGGGCAGAATTGATGTGAAAAATGAATTTCCCAAAAGTAACAGTTTGGACTTGAAAAACAAAACAAGCAAAAAAAACATGATTCCGGAAACATATTAAAAACTTGATTTAAATTGTTTCAAGGTATGGTATTTTGTTGCCTTATTTAAATTTATAATTTGAGACCACATATAAAATGTACGTGTATAGAAAATTCTTAACTCCTCAATACGATTACCAAGACAGGCACTACACAAATGAGCATATCAACAGTCAAAGACGTCATCAGATCACAACATGTTATTTCTAAATGGTCAACTACTTAATCGACTGTTAAATTTTCAAAAGATTCTAAGGATTAAAAAATTAAAGGAACACAACGAAATTTCCATGAAAATCAACGTCTCAAGGGATGAAATTTGACCCTCTATTTTTTAAACCCTTGCCATTGTTTGGAGAACACCATCTTTTTGGTGGGATTTTCAATTGTCAAATACATAATCGATTGTTAAATTTTCAAACGATTCTAAAAATATAATCACCTTTAAAAAATTGAACGACCACCGAACGAAAATTCATTGAAAATCAACGTCTGAAGGGATGACTTTTGTCCCTGAGTTTTAAACCCTTGCAATTGTTTAGATAACATCATTTTTGTGGGTTTTACCATGACCAACTATACTTACTTAATCGACTGTTACATTTTCATTCGATTCTAAGGGAATTGAACGAAAATTCAATGAAAATAATTCTTATGCTGTTACATTATTGAACATGTGTACGCGCTCCCTATGTCACAAGATTTACCACCTCTCCCACAAAAAACCTTGAAGAATGGTGTATACATCGAGTATCTGCATCGATGAACGCAAACCTGGAGAGATTTTATACTTGTATATATGCTCCTCAGTACCTGTCTTGGCTGTCTAATCTAAAGTAAAATTATAGTTATGCACAGACTAAAACTATACAGAAAAGTGTGTCTGTGTTAGACTTGATGAGCATACTTGACACATTGTTTTAGATTGCTGCTTGAATTATTTGAAATACTTAATTTGATTTTGTGCTGATAGAGCAATTTTACACTCTGTGGAGCAACAGAGGTAGCAGCACAAATGGGAAGTTTATCATCAGATGTTACAAAGATGTCACGACGATATTACAGTTAACCAGTTCTATTTAGGCGTATCCCAGCATATCATCGGATATAAAATGAGTTTTTTCAGTTTTTCCAGCTGTTGAGACACAATGGGGTAGATACCGGCTGTATCCATTTTCGTGTCATTACAGTTGTGCCCTTCTCCCTCAAACTTCCAATTGAAACCACCCTCCAAGCACCCCTCAACTATGGGCTTGTTAGGCGATTGTGCCATACTCTTCTTTAATACTTCTTCTATTTTGGTGAAATGCTGCATTAGACTGCATTATTCTTTTTTTTATCCACATATTAAGACAAATTTACTTTTAGCATAAGGCAGTTTAAGACATTTGGATTTAGGTAAAGTGACATGAGACTAATGCATTTTTTATCAATCATGCCTTAAGACACTTATTTTTTTTATAAGATTCCCTACTGTGTTCGGTTGTCGGGTTGCAAAGAGTTCGGAAATTCCAGGACTTAATGACTAACCATGTATTGCAAATTTTGCTAATTTTACTCATAAATTATGTAAATTACTAATTCAATTCAACTCAGTACCCTACAGTCATTAAATAAATGCCATATGGTAGGGAGGTCGTACCCAATTTCAGGAGAATGCTCCTACGTCAGTAGCGACTTAGACATCATTGTTAGATTACATTTTTACCAAATCAGGAGAATCTCCAAGTAGGCTATTCCCTAGTAATATAGCAGACCTGTCCACAGTCACATACTATCTGACTCTGTGAAATGATTTCTTACTATACTTGGTCATATAAAAAACCCATGCCTAGTAACTTCTGCATAGTCCTCAGAGAGTCCCACCCCAGAGTTTTGAAGCATCTTTGCTATTTTTTTCTGAAAATCTGTAACAAACGTCACGCTGATATTGCTCAGTCACAAATCTGGCTACCCTATATGCTGTACCATCTCTGATTCTTGCACATGACCGAGCTAGGTGGGGTAGTGGCAATTTTTCAGTTCGGCCTTTCATTTGGGAGACCTGGGTTCAATTCCCGGGTCACCTACCATGACTGTGGTTTTTGAAATTTTCCATAGTTATTTCAGTAGTTGTTTCAAGACAAATGCCATGAAAGTTCCTCAAAAAATCGGCCGTGACCGTGCTCTTACCTATCTTCATATTTAATATAAATTACCCAAAAATACTAACAAACCCAAAAACTATAATCCCAATTGCCAGGTGGACTGAGACCAACAATGCATATGCACTTAGTCATTGTTGCCCTTGACACTTTGCTATTCTTTCTGAACAAGCTAATAATCTGTGTAAGGTGCTATTCAAAAACGTCCCTGGAATCCCTTTAAAAATTACCCCATCTTTGTTGTGTCCATTTTACCCAGACTCTCCCCGTAGGGTGTCCAGAAAATTTATTGGATCGAAAATACGAAGGCCCATTCTATAAATTTCCAAGCACCCGTCTCGCTGCCAATTCCATCACATGTTTCCAAATTTTTCTGATAAACGGAAATTTCTTGACCTCGAAGGAAAATTCCAGCATAAAATTGGTGTCTAACACAAAGTTAGGCATAATCCCCGACTTTCCCGAGATTTTAAAAATTCAAGTACATTTGGGACTGGACGCACATTTCTTCTGGTGTCCATTTCCTCTCCCCATTCACTGACCTTTAAAACTCAATTAAAAAAAAAAAATTGAAAAATGCCAGCATTAGTGGCATGCTAGATCAAAATCTCGAAAACATAATTCCGAAATATAAAATAACTTAAAATAATCTCGAGAGGCAAAATCTCGAGTGAAAAAAATCTCGAAAAGGAAAATCTCGACTAGGTTAGGTTAGGTTA
>JAQGAE010000788.1:0-29740 GCA_034696685.1 Julus scandinavius | reverse complement strand
TGTTTGTCCCCACTTTTTTTTACTAACCCGGTATTGCCTTACTCGGTTGTTGTATAATCGCATTCATGTTCAAATAGTTTCACATCACGCTAACCTTAAATAGGCTAACAAACCATGCACGAATTATTGAAATTAACTTGAGGCCAAATGTTACGTGCAACTTGCATGCCAAGCAATATGAAAAAAGTCTAAGTTGCAAAATGTATTATTTAATTAGAAAAGCCCGCTATCGCCAGAAGCCGATTAAAAATAAAGTTTGTACAAACAACAGGTATTTCTTGTTTTTGGCTCGTTCAATCCAGTTTTTAACCACTGTTGACATGGATATTGTCCCCTTAAAGCTAGGTGCACGTACTCCGCTTTTTTTTTCTGAATATTTTTTTGAATTAAATGCCATTTTTTTGCTGTTCCCCGATTGCACCTACTGATAGTGTGTGTACTGAACGTCCTTGACTAGTTCATTACTTTGATTGCAATATTTTAATGCTCTGGCTAAAACCTACCTAACATGCACGGCATTTCAATGCGTGGGCATTGCCATTCTTGCTTTTGAATTCCTTTAGAAAAATTAAGTTTTATTGTCTCCGATATTTTTTTTCTTTTTTTCTTGAGTATCCAGATCATTGCAATATATAGTATACAGTAAACCTTTGATGACCTTCATTGATGTTGCATTATTCACAGCAGGTTTTAGGTTGGACAATTTGCAATTTTACATGATTGCATCGATAACGGATTATTACACTTTTAAATTTCCATGTTTAACTTTCTTTTTAAAACCAGTTATGACTGAATGTGGAAGACGAGGGAAATTTATATGAAAATTAGAATTTTGAACTACTCTCCCCTCATCGTTAAATGATATGTCCTCATAAATCGGGACCTGTACAGGTAATATTGCAAAATCTTTACATGTAAACCAGTTTGTTATGTATTTCTATGATTGTTACGAGTTGTGATAAAGTAAGTTAAAACTTGGAAATAACTTTTGCACCTAACGTTTTGACATTAGGCATCCTTTGGCAGATGAAATAGGCATAGTATGGCATACAGATGCATACCATCACCGGTTCTTAGGCTGCTGTATTGTATGTATACTATAATATCTTTGTTGATGGTGTAAAAAGCTTTAAAAACGGGACAAAAGTATAATTTTGCGAGAATTTGTTCCATTCAAATTTTTAAGCATTGTATATTAGTGTAATATATTATTAATGGAAAACCTGTTTTCAGGATAAAGGAATCATAAACCAATAGTATAAACTTTAAAGGAGCACGTACCCTGGGCAATCTGCCTAAATTCAAAGTTAACCAAACAAAATAATTATGTGTCGTAAATTGAATTTATATGCATCTAGGTCGAGCATTTATTTGATTTGTATTTCACTAACACGGACATTTAGCGGCTAAATTCAGTTTGCAATATTAATATGTGACAACGTACAAAGCCAACAGTACTTTGTAATGCTGAAAACAAACAAATGGCGCTTTTTTTACCAATGACATTGAGCCACACGCTGAGGGAGCAAAAGAAAATGAAACAATTTAACCTTTGAAGGAAAATAGGTCGCCAATGAAAGATGAATGAATCGTTGGAAGGCCATGCAACCATTAGGTGTGGCTGGGGCAAATAGTTGCGCTGAAATTTATGCGCCTTTTCAGCTGCCAGAAGTTGAGGAATGTCTGAAATGTTTATTCTGGCATAATCTCAAACATGTAATATTTATTCATATTAGTCTCGGTGACGTTAACCGCCTGTAGCTCAGCAATCAACTCGTATGCATTGCATATTAAATACTGGAATTATCCAAACATTTTAAGTAAGCTGTTATGAACTTTGTTTTGCTTAGGCTTATTTCATGTCTTCAAGGATGCCAAGGAAAAAATCAGGTGGTTGTTACCTAACCTGGAATACAATGGCCGGTTTTGATTAATTACAGACATTGCCCTCGCAAAACGCAATCCTGTTTGTGTTTGGTGCTTTTTTTTCTATTGCAACATACTGCACATGTAATACGCACTTTTTTTCCTCCAATTCTGTATACCCTTGAGTTTGCATTTAGTGAATAGAAATTCAATGGTCCCGATCATTGCAGCATTACCAGAATCGTATACTACTCTACTAGGTTTGAGTAAACAAACAAGAAGGCAGCAAGGTCATGTGAGTATCTGTGAGTGGGGCATTGCATTAATACAATCATGTGTGAATGATTAATGGCGTACACAAATTAAAACACCAATTCTTATTCGCCTTCTATGCAAATTGAAGCAATTACAACCTGCAGTTGATGGCTTCATTGGCTGTCATTAGTGACAACGTAATTAGACACATACTGTCACCAAGTTGTCTTCATCGAAATTTGATCGATTTACGGACATTTAAATGATAATGAGGATAACTGCTTTGTGTCCATATTCCTACTTTGTTTTTGTACGCTATGTAAAAATCATTCCATTAGCACCAACCTTATCATAACTCATAACCGATAATTGCAATGTTTATATTTTCTGACACGTATGTACATTGTGAAACAGCTTTGCCAATAAATGTGTAAAATTATGCTGTACGTTTATATTGCGCCATCTATCGTAAAGCAAATAAATGTGTCCATATACACAACGCATAGAAGCAAGAAATGTGTGGTATATGCTACATTTATCATAAAGAGCAGTTAATAGTCAAGTGTTTTCCACCGTCAAGTTGTCGTCTAAAAGTCTATACCCACGCAGGTTCTAAACCCTTAGCAACAATTTCCCTCGACAAGCATTGGATATTGAATCTAAATCTATAAGGGGAGGCTTTGGCAAATGTGCTTCAGTGTAAAACGTTTTGATTATTCATCTCATCTGAATTTATTCACCCAAGAAAAGCAAAAATAGATGCTGTTCTGCCCTATAGCCTTTAATGCATTCACAATGTGATTCTGCTTGATTTGATAGACACAGAAGAGGCTATTGAATGTATAGACTGCGGGTAAACTCTTTTAAGAGAAATGTATTTTGGGTGGTTCATGTTTGCCATAAATGCAATGGGAAAAAGACGCATATGTGCCGAGCAAATTTCTTCCAGGAATCTGAGCACACAGTACAACATGGGGTTTTAAGCAAGACGAATGCACGATAAAATGCAAAAACGAGAAAATGAAACCGCATTATACCCATGTGAATAAATGCTTGGTTTCATTTGAAATGTAAAGCGCATTAGAAGGGCTATGCTCAAAGTATAGCCTTAATAATTGCAGAGGAGTACAACTTTTGCTTTCATGCCATGTCTGCGTATGTCGGATTTTTACTTCGCGCTTATCTAGTTACATTTAGTTGATACCAGTGTTTTTCAACATTTTTTTAAATCCAACATGTATGTGTAATGAACTAAATTAGGCTTAAAGTTGTCGCGATCGACACTGGTTAGGTTATAAAACACCAGAATACAAGATAGCATAGTCAAACCTCATTCCAGCAACAAAAATGGGAAATTTTCGTTATTTTATAAAATCTTGCTGTGGTGATCAGTACGTGTCAATGCGTCCAAATCTTTCAAGTACTAACAACTTTTATTTAATCATCAAACAAGTTTTTACGATTTATATTTTAACTTCTCTACGAGAATTGGCATCAAAGTCAATCTTGATTGGGCATATGGAGCACTTCAGAAAACATGGTTTCTTGATGACTTAGTCATTTTCTGATTTTCCTTTCTAACTATACTCAACGCTCTTGTATTAATCTTGGATTTCTTCTTCATTGCCAAGTATAACATGATTGCATTTTTTTGTACTTGAAACCTTTGTAGTGTACTGCATCATTGCATTGGTACAAAACAGACACAATGAAGAGGCGAAAGTCGGAAGCTGTTAGGATGAAATCTTGATTTGGAACGAGGCATTACGAAAAATACTCTACTGTATGATGGAACATTTTGCCATCAGAGCAAATCAATTTGGCGTATTTTATGGTCTGACAATCCGAGTGGATAATTTAATGGATTTCGTCCTAACCATTAATTGCCGACTTCATGAAATAAAAGGATTCCACTGAGAGTTCAAGCAGATGAGTCTGGGTGAGAATACAGATTAATGATTGTAGTGTTTGAAAAGTTGCAGTTTGATTGAAGAATATTAATGTGAGATCTTCAATGCTTTAGCAGAACATAATTTCGCCTAGCTATAAATTCAATTTTGCGAAACAAGAATTATGGCTATGTTAAGAAAAAGATAGTGATATTGGGAAGTTTAATGGAAAACTGTACATTCGAACACGTTTACATGTACTGTCTTACCATTACCATATTATGTAATGACATCTAAATATACCTTAAATAAATACACGATAACATATAAGAGTTGATCTGCTTTCCTTGAAAGGTGTTTTAACCCCAACATTTCCTAAAAACTAGTTCGCGGTGGAAAAGACAGATGGGTAGATTTCAATTGACTACTAAATTGCCAGTATGTATTCTGAAAACATGCAAACTCAGCTAAATCTTTCTGTAATTATCTAGCGTGAAATAACCGCTAATAGGATCGCGTTCTGGTTTCAGCAAGTATTACCGATAGTTTCATCAATTATCTACTCATCGGGGTTAATTGTATGTCATCATCTGGTTTTATCTGATTTGAGCATAAACTTTTAATATTTCCTATAATCGTGTACGATGGGGCAACCTGGAATTTTTGCTATAGGTTTATTTATTGTCGACATTGTATAAGCTTAATTCATACTGCATACGAATTTATGACTGAGGTGAATGCAGTCACATCACTACAACTCTTATTTTTCAAAACGTAAACATTTATATAAAGAATTGCCTTTGCCATATATTCTTGGATTGGACATGTTCTGATAAAGCTGTCAAGAAAATATGCATTTTTATAGTATCCTTATGCATTTCAACATTCTTTTGAACGTTCTGTTGTCGTGGTTATATATTTAGTTTACTTTATCGTTATCCGAAACGAAACATCTATGCATGTTTTGTAGTTTATAAATATTAAGGATTTCATTTTCAAAATCCATACATTTGCAACGGAGCGATATCAGTTTCTATTATATTTTACAAGACATTCAATTTTGAAAATGGTCAGTACCTAATCGCTGTTATTTTACTCATTTTCGTGTTGGTGCAGTATTTAAGTTGAGTTCAAAAAGTGTTTGAATACCATCAGACAACAACTTTGTTTTCACGTCAAACAATGCTCTCAGCACATTCAATTAAGGTTTAAGAACATTGAATCCACCCACGCGGAAATATAAATTGGTATTTTGGACACGAAAAAGACGAAATTCTATTCTGTTCCATGCCAAGGTTGTAAACGCAATAATAATAATTGCTACACAAAAGACAGAAGCTCTTTAGTGTGAATGTCAACGCTACTAATAGACCTGCAGTTTTGATGTAGTTCTCCAGCAGTGCTGGTTAATATTAGGAACTGCATGGTGCTTTATTTGCTGTTCTTGTCGGGCAAAAAGTTCTCCTTTGAAGTTTAATTTCTCTGGTTTTCATTAAGTTCAAATAAGCAGGTCCCCGATTTAAATTAAATAAATAAATATACATAGAAACACGTGAGGTTTAAGTAAAACCTTATTGCGCTCTATTTTAGACTACTTTTCGCACTTCCCATCTCATTATTAAGCATTGATTGGTTTAAAGATATGAAATTGATTAATGCGTCTGCTGCCGTTATCTACTTTGATGTTAATTTCATAATTAGACAAAAATAATATTGCAGCTTTGAAATCTGTTTATATGCAGCTCGTTGGAACTGTAATCTGATGCCATTTTACGAATATATGCGTGGGTTACTTTCTGAATGTACTTCAGAAAAGGAAAATCGATTGTTAAAAATAATGAGGAGATTCCATTCTCATGTTCCGATTTGGAAGTTGAATCAAAAAAGCCATCATTGCCACAATTAAATTCTTGCAGTTTGACTATTCGTCGTGATATCTAATCGCATTTGGGATATTGTCGCTCAAGTGTATGCCCAGAGAAATTCCTATTCCACCAGTTGACGTCAAACCTATTATCTGTGGAAAAACACTTTTGATAATATTGAGAAAAAATTTTACAGATCCATTGAAGTTTATCCAGTCCTGAGAGGTTCATATTATTATTTGATGCATCATTGAAATGCACTATAGTCTTAAAAACGTGCATCGACATTACTAAATAAATTATAAATCATTACATGGATAAACCTTTGAAATTTTGACCTTAAATCTCATTTCTTCTGAAAACTTTCCTTCGTATTATAACAATGGCAATAATGCTTTCATGAAACCTTCACATAATGAGTCCAAGTGTTGTCCTTGTGACAGCAATTATTCATTCATTGCAATTATTTGATGTAAAGATATACAAGTACTTCATTAAGTATCTCCATACTATGTTTCTCGTCTAAATTCGTTAAAATTATAGGCACCGTCTTTATAAAATGCTGTTGTACAAATTAGACACGCCATTATATTTTAGCATAATTTCTGCAGTGTTTTTGCACAACGTGCAATATCATATATTTCATTGAACAAAATAAAATGTGGATATATTCATTATCATCTTATAGTGTATTAGCAATTATTTTAGAACCATATAAACTCAAATTATATATATTTTCTAATAAATGGAAAACTTTGGATTAGGTACTTAAATGGTTTGCCATAGATGGTTGTACCTGACTATTTAAGGTTACTTTATTTTTAATAAGTACAAAATATAGCACTGTCATAAATGTTTTATAATTTTTTTTGCTAAAGTGTACTAAGCTGCATGCATAATTATTTTAAATAATAAGGAAATAAGGTTGGAAAAATGCTAACGTCACATTAATATTGGTGGCGTGCAATACAACTCAGCCCTGAATTTGGCCTCTTATCCATTAGTTAGCATTATAGCGAATGCATAATTTTAGGACTAGACATTGAATTCCTTCCTTGAAATCTTCTACTAAAAGCACACTCCCAATCTAATAAAGTTTTATTGCTACTTAGTTTAGCGTTGTTTATAGACGGAAACAGCCTGTGAAGGTGTGAAAAACCCGATTCTAAAATTCGTTTAAGTAGAGCGAGTGAGAGCAAGAAAATTTAAAAGTGTCGATGCAGGGCTTGAGTGACATACTTTTCCATTAATCTAAATTAGGAATATTTAGGTCAAGTTTAGAAAATTGCGTTGGCATTCCAACACTTCAGTGTTGTCATAACATTGCCATAAGTTATATGACCTGTTGCAAAATGAAAGGTGTGATGATAACACTTGATGTGTTTGCAGCACATCTTACTAATCAATATATTGTTTTATGGTGACATTACCAGAGTTAACGACAAGGACAAACCAGTGAAATTTAACCAGGAATTAGATTTACTACGAGAACTGCAACGTTTTTAATATTTACTACTTGAAAAATATTGGTGACGTGTGTTGGGATTCCATCAGCATGAAAAATTTTGCATGTGCAGTCTTGTGAATGTGTTCAACTTCATTTTGTTCTGTTCTACCAAATGAATACTTAAACATTATGGATTATACTATTCATTGTTGTTGTATTCATTGATACACGTATTGCATTAATGTTAATTCTGCGTTAAAATCCACTAAAACAAGTCATTAAATTGTATTTTCATCAGTTTCTGTTGATGTGTCAAAAATAAAGAGTCCCTTCAAAAATGGTGAAATCTTAATTTATCATAATACTGCTTATCCAGATTTCCTACATTCTTTTGGTGTCACTAAGACACGCATCAATATGTTAATTATACGCCGAAACAAGGTCATGAGAAAAGTTCTGCAGTTGGAAGTAGATTTGTCGTGGACAATTTTTACATGGCGCAGGAGACTGAAGTACTGCAGAAATAAAATTTGGACAGTGCACATTTGTATTGGAAAAAGATAAATCATGTCAATGGATAAGAAATCTGTGCTGCTTTGTTCAAACAAGAGTGGTAATTGGCTACTAAGCAATACAACGTGTAATTAATAGAAATGAAATTAGTGTCTAACCATGCAATTTAACTTCTTGGGGATTAATTGGCGACAGGCTCGATAGTGTCTGCTTTGTTGCAGAAAACATGGACTTGCCATTTTGGTAATGATTTATTAATGAATTACAGTGTCTCACTCTGCAAGAAAATTCACCTTATAAATATTCATACATAACTAGCAGTTTCAAAGTACGCATTCGGTGGATTTAATTTAATTTTGACCACGTATTTGCACAATTTCCAACTCGTTTGGAAGTCTGTATAATTAATGAAAATATCAATAAACCCTTGCCTAAGGTGTTAGATCTACTACTTTTTTTTAAACATTTGGGTTCCCTTAAATGAATTTATATAGTTGGATTCATAAATCAAGAGGGGGAAAACGCCTTTGCAAATATTCAGACAATTATAAACTTTAATTACATCTTTATCAAACGGTATGAAAGCACGTTTCAGATGGTGCTGTTGATTACGCTACTGTAATTATGCTTTAGACATAGCTGCTTCCACAGTTTCTGGCTAAAAGAAAACATTGCATCTGATAATTACCTTGCTCTCGCAATTAAAGCAAAAATTGACAGCCATTGCCCAGGTCGATTAACGCTGTGGAAGTGGCAATCACAAGGTCTGTGCTGTTAATGATTACACTTTTGCTCGTAGTTAATTACACCATTTAAATACCAATTATTTTTGAAATTATACCTTGTACGTAAAATTTTGGTGTGCACATGCATCATTAAAGTTATGAATTAAGAGGCAACCACCTTTTAAATATTTGCATTGACAGGAATTATAACCATGAATTACATACTGATTAAGAAATTTAAAAAAATTGTTATAGCTAAACAAAAAATAGCCCTACAGTATGTTTTAATTGCAAGCAGAACAACCATGTAATTTTAGATTCTTTTCAGCCAAGTTTGTATGCCTGCTACATTTTTAATTTACGAAAATTTATGAAAATTATAAACTGTTTTAATAATGATTCAGTTTGTGGTTTTTTGAATAAATGTGCTGGGAAATTTAGATTTGTGTTGTGATTTCCATGGCGAAATTTTAACAACTGCTTGGAGATTAAAATTATTCCTGTTTTTATTTGCAGAGAGAAAATAGAGAGGTTCAGTTTGGAACCATGAAGCTAAAATTATCTCCTATGAAGGTAAGCAGATTGAGTCATAAATTCAAACTCCTGTCGTTATTTCATAGTTTACTTTTTTCAGTGAATCGAGTTGAACTTGCAAATGCGTTTAATCTATACAAAAAAGTTCTAATGTCAATGCCTGAAATGATAATCTGAAATGATTGTTTTAAGAAGTGATTCTAACTTTAAAAGTTTATTGTATCATGTGTACAATTTCTTTCTTTATGATTTTAAGATTTATTTTATTAAAAATACCCTGCAAAAAACTTTGTTTACAAAAACGGGCTTTAGAATTTTAATTATTTAGTTGACACTAAAAATACTGAACAATAATTAGTAAAACTTGAATGATTTTATTATGGAGCGTATATGGAAATGCACAATCTGTATATCTGTGTATACACAGATATACAGATTTATAAACTTAATGACGATATTTTAAGAGTTTAATATTAAGATGAATATTCAGTATTAATATTAGAAGAAAATTAACGTTTATGTGAAATCGTAAAAAATATTTGTGTAGGCGTATGCTTTCTTTTGTCAGTCTTCTTTGACATTCAAAAATTGTAAGGTTTTAGATTTCTACAGCATCTTCAAACTTAATAAAGATATTTTAAGAGTTTAATGTTACAATGAATACTAAGAAAACGTCAGTATTAATACTAAAGGAAAATTAACTTTTATTTGAAATCATAAAACTGTTTAGTGTAGGTTATGCTTCCTATGGTCTGTATGGCTTTAGATTGCTACAGCATATTGAAACTGGATTCCATACAAAACAGAAGCAATTTTTGTTTAAATTAAATATACAAAATGATCCTGTCGAGATTCAAATTAAGAAAAATGTATGAAGACCTAGATATGTATTCCTTATTAAAGTTCTTTTGATGATTCCTTTATACATAATGAATCCAAGCATCCGAGCTTTTAAAAACGAAATAAAAGCACGTACTTTTCAAAAGAATCATGCTACTCTTGGTAATTGAAGTTAAACTTTTGTATTTAAGCTTTCGCATTAACAAAGCTCAGTTTTTTCGTTCTTTCTTTTGAAATTATTATTATGGTTCTTTTGTTGTTGAGGCTTAATGACAACATATGCATCGTATGCAATTTCAGGGGGTGAGGGAAACTATATATGGCTCCACTGTTTAGTATCATCATTAAAAAATGCTGTTTATATTACAAAATATATAAATAAAAAGCTTCTAATCGGGAAACGTAAATATAATTGTTTGTTTGTTTCTTTGAAGATTTTGTTAGTTTTTGGTTCGGAAGATGCTCAAAGTGACGCTTTTTGGTGGGCAGCTGATAAATTAAAATATCAGTGCATCATGGTTAGGACTGCAGAAATGGCTTTGGAATATTATTTGAAAGTGCGTCACGACTTGATCATAATTGACAACAGGCATTCCAAGTATTTTGATGCAGAATCTTTATGCAGGTAGGACCTATGTTGGTTTTCATCTTTTGTAAATTTAAATAAGTTGAAGTTTAAAATTTTAAAGCTCTCATTTCTAAATGAACGAATGTATTAATTGTAATGTTGCCATTTTAAATGCGTGGTGACACATTATTCCGATTTAATATGTTGTACACATTTCAAGGAAACACTAATAGCAAATTCGTAACTTCATCTAAAAACAGTGTTTTCGATATATAATGAATTTAGGTAAATTATTACTCATTGGATAGGCTTTTTGTTACAAATATATATGTCGTTTATTTAATGTTTTCTGACTTGTGTTATTTTTTCAGAACACTTCGTACTACAAAGGATTCAGAACACACAGTCATGGTTGCAGTAGTGAAGAAAAGGTAGGCTTAATGCAAATGCAATCATTTAAATTAAAATTATAGAGGTTTGAGAACATGAATGTGTGTTGTTGCGCTAATACGCGATGAATAAGACAGAGAAATTGATATAAAACATTCTATATATTCAAAGTTACACCAGGTTTTTGATGCAGGAATATGTCGTTGTCATGTGAAGACAGAACAGTTGAATATATATAGATCAATTTCATCGCGATATTTGAATCGATACAAACTCGTTGAAGTTCAACCCAATAGTTGTGTGCATTCAGATTATGGTTTATCAACCTACGTCGTTTTGCTGCACAAAATGCTTGTTGCGCCGCAACTAAACCGCATATTCATAGTATGAACTCAACCTCAACGAAACGCTATATGTCAATAGAAGTTGTAAGGAATATCCAAGATTCTTTTGAAAAATATCTGTCCTAGGCAATTGGTTGAAACGATATTTCTAAGGAAGCCATGCGTGAATATGTTCAAGTTCATCGGAATTCCTTTTGATTTACCGTCCTGTTCGCAATGGTATACAACTTTGATAAATTATGAAATTGTAGAGAAACTGCTCTCCTAATGGACTAATCTAGTACATTAATCAGTAGATATGTTCATGGCTTTTTTTCAATTTTCTAACTGTCATCAACAGCAGACTACATACGTAAATTCTTTAACTTTTCCAGCAACAACAAAAATAATAGAATCATGTACAGAGTTATACATTTGGGATATGTCAATTATGAAAATCAGATATTATGCTCACAGTTATGCTTTTATTGAAATCTGTAGAGTAGATATTCCTAGATGGCCACAAATATATTTAATGCAATCTCATTTCTAAACGTATTTGTTCAATCAGTTTATCGCTTTAAATGTAATATTTTACTTATAGACACGGTTACAAAGTCTATACAGCATGTTAAAAATTTGAAATGGTCTATTACAGATAACACACTGTATACTGTATGATTAAATAATTGTTTCGCATCTAATTTTAAATTAATCGAGAATAGCATATTGACTTTTCTTTAAATTTTATCAAACTACCAACATGGAAAAGAAATGCATTTCAAAAATGCATATAGATTGAGACACTGAAATGCATTTCAAAACGCATTTTCGGTGTCTCAATCTAAGTATATGTATTTTAAATGCATTGCAAATGCATTTCGGTTCCGTGTGGGTAGAACGTATAAATAATTCCAATTTTCAAAATGTTATTCCCACTCAGTTTATAAAATGTTAAAATTTGCTAGATAAGAATCATGTATACCTGTGATATCTGCAAAACTTGAAGTTCCTGCAAGTTCTGTTTCTGCTAGTAGAATATCAGGATTACCGTTTTGTTATTAAATGTAAATCATTATTTAATTATATCTTATCAAAAAAATGCTATAACATATGTAAGTTTAGATGATAAATTACATTAGATTACTGAAAAGCAGAAGTAAATCTTAGATAAGTTTGATAATATCAACTTAATTATCAAGAAATGTGAAGAAATTTAAGAAATATTTTATTAATTAACGCAAATTTGGTTTTATCGAAAACGCTGTAAAAGTAACTCAAAATAACTGAAGATTTAAGTAATGAACCTAAGCATTTTTTTTACTCGATGAATTTTTAATTTTAACTCTACGAAACTCTACGTACTCTGTATAAGCTCATAAAGAATGATATACCTACAGTACCCATTTAAATGTATTAAGATTCATATACACTTGTTACCATCCATTTAAATCACATTAGCTTATATCAGAAATGTTTAAATTCCACTTTTTAACATTTTACGTTATAAAATGCAAGAATGATTTTACTTTTTAGCGTTACGCAGACTAAAAAAATCCATCAAAAAAATTGAAAAAAAGTTGTGCTTCATGTAGCACAACTTTTTTTCAATCTATTGGAAACGTTTCTTGACTCTACATGATATCAGAATACATTTTATTTGATTAAAACATAGTTTACTCTAGATATAACTTGGATTCACTTTATAATACAATTTTCCTTGCATATTGCCATTAGCAACTCTTAAAACATTTGTAAATGGAGTAACATTTGAAATATAAAATTTGAAGGCAACCTTAACTCGCGTCTTAACTTTTACGATGGCAATTTTTGCCTGAAACCAACCGGTTTTGCGCTAGAAATTGCATCGAGCTTGAATGCCATTTCTATGGTTACCACTGACTTTGTCATACTCAGTATTTTCCTTTAGGCATGTACTTCAATCTTCATATTTTACCTACTAGAAATTGCATTTCAATTATTTGGAGCACAACAGACTAATGCATCGCCCTGCATGCCAGATATTTTTTTTATTAAGAAAAGACAATGTAAATCGCGCTCGTCATATCCTATATTTTATTATCTGAATACATAACCTTCAAATATGCAAATAGATCATTCCGCAGTAATCTCCTGTCCTGTATAAATTCCAAATAGAAGTATATTACTTCATATATAAATTACCTAGATCTTGAACTGGAATAGGTTATGCCATATAAGCAAAGAATATCAGAATTCAAAACGATCCATACATCCATATGGCGTCATCCTGTATCGATACAAGAGGACGTAGGCACATAGCATCCCATATCATGTTTTCCTCTTTTTTTATTGTACTGTCCACATGAATTGACTCATGTCCTATACTTTTCTGTGTGGGTCTTCATGGAGTTATTGAAGCACATAAAACCAATCATTGCATTGTATGCCATTCTCCAGACAAGCATGCAAGGACGCAACAATAGATCCATCCACTATGGATAGCCAGCAAATAACTTTGTCTTTGACGATTATTAAAGTTGAGCAAGTTTTAAATTAAATCAAAATGTTGGTGATGCACACTGGTACATCTGCGCCTTTGTTATTATTTGAAATGTATTTTACATGATTTCGGATATTCCACTTTTTCTTGTGCTTAGTGGCGTAACTTCTAAAAATTGGAAAGTTTTTATACTACTACTATACTGCCCAGGATACACATGTTTACTCGCATGGGAAAATACTCTCCAAATACATTTTTGGAGTCTTTTATAAAACTTGGTATATGCTGAATTTTGCGGTGTTATATTTTAAAAAATGGTCAAAGCCAACTAAAATATAAAATAGTGCTAGTGGACATTAGTTTAGCTTAAAGGTTATCATTTAAAAAAAGTTAGATGTGAAGTATCTTTGAAACTCGATACATTTCCAGATTGTAATTATTGTTTCTTATGGGCAGTGGTAAAATCTTAAGATCAATTCTGGATAAAACTTTGTCGTTCACATTAGAACTTTTTTTTTTCCTTGAAAATATTTTTAAAAGACAAACAATTTTATCGTTTTTTTTTTTTTTTCGTTGTCAGTGCAGTGGACAAGGAAGAACCAACTGTATTGCCATTACTGAAAGCTGGATTTAATAGGGTGAGTGAAGATTTCATTAGTAACCAATTCATGCAGTACAAGACGTTCTTCCGCAAAGAGTTTCTCCTCTTTACAATGTTTATCTTTTTTGTGCAACAGTGGTTTATTGAATGCCCAAATCTGGGATTGTGCCTCAACGAATTGCTGCAATTGGAAGCCACCGAAGTGACAACAAGACACTTACTAAGGGCTTCCATGTCTCTCTTTGTGGCGCTTGATCGCTGCAGAGATGCGGTGGAGATCACAAATGCAGACAACGAAATTGAGGTGACATGTCTTTTCTTCATTTTTATTTCTTACTCCTAAAATTCTATTTGCATTACTAAATTATGCAGATGCCCAAAAAAGCTTGCTTTGACTTGTTTACTTTTGCCGTATTGTAGTAGTAGTACTGCCCATAATTCAGACAAGAATAATAGATGTTGACGTACACTATTAACTTTAATACATTTATGTCATAATTTAAATGTTTTTAGTGTATAGTTTTAACGGCTATATGTTGTAGCCTTGCCACACCACATTTTACAGTTGTTTTATTTATTTAAAAACGTTAACTTGGCTGCAATTGGCATCATTTTGCAGGCAATTCATGTTTTGATTAAGTCCGTATTAACAAAGTAATAATTTCTACACTTAGCGGAAGTAATCATCCATTGTTGATTATTGAATATGAATATCAACTTTTTATTTGTATAAAGTTAAAATTCCAATTTCATATATTTGAAGGGTATAAAATAGTGTGCTAATAATTGTGTGCAAACTTCATAAGCCTGTATCATTTAAATTTGTTTTTTATGATCAGTTTTATGAGGGATTCTTACGTTCATAAGAAATGTTTTACTGCAGTTAATACCTACGTAAGATTTTCCTCCTTGTTATGGAAATCCATATAGCGCTTGTTATTCACTCCCAATTATGGTTCATCTACCTACTTATGTGTTTTACAACTTTATTTAGAAATGTCTGCCTCGAGTGTAGACCATGTATTTTCTAGATATGTTTACCACGAATTCTATTTTCTTTCTCGAATGTTAACTGTCGTTTCAAGTCAATTTGCATAATGTCTAAGCATCATTGCATTTCTTGTAAATGAAGCTAAGCTTCATTAAGCGTCTCTAAGCTTATTCCTTCATCGTGTTTTTGATTAAACATGTTTACAAATTTCAGACTGTGAAACGTGCACCTGTATAAATAAAGTTTTAATATGTTCCTAAGTTTATTTTTAGGATAGAATTAATGGTGGTATGATAAATAATATATGTTGTTTACATCTCGTGTTAATAATAACATTTTATGGAAGCAGGAAAAAATATATTTTAATGTTTTACTTTATTAAACCTATAGAATGTTATATCACATTAAGTTTAGATTGATGGTTCAATGATTATCACTATATGGTATCTATAAAATATTTAAAATCTATTATCTTTTTTTTTTCTCCAATTGTTTCAGTACGTCAATGTTGCGTGTGAGAGAATTTTAGGTTACAATAGCGAGGAATTATTGGGAAAGAACATTCGTGAAATTCATCGGAACGATCATTTGAAAGTTGATATTTTTGATGCTATTAACCTGCAGTTAAACAAGGGAAAGGTAAGCATTTAATACTGTATATGTCCTTTTCATAAGTTATTCAATGCATTTAGCAAACTTTATTAAATTTCAATTTAATTTATTTGCTTTTTAAAGGATTGGGAAGGAACAATATTTAACAAAAGAAAGCAAGGAGAAAGTATACCGCTTATCTGTCATGCTACTCCAGTAATAACTCAGGGAAGGTAAGTTTTGTTTCTCACTTATTTATAATAACGATCTTTATTAAAATATACCATTTCCTTTAAACGGATTTGAAAAGTGATTGTCTTTTCACAGTTAAATGGATTTTTCAAAATAGCTTAATGGGACTTTTGTTTGCTATTGAATGATAAAATCCCATCATGCATGAAAACATAAATCCTTCACTAAACTGCAACGTAATTGTTTGTATATTTTCGTTACAGAAGAACTGAACATCTAGTTTATGTAAAAGAATATCCTATTTTTTGGGATAAGTCAAACGAACTGCTCAATGGGAAAGAGCCAAGTCACATATCTGCTTTAGGTAAGTCCAAGAAGTGCAATGAACTTTTTTATTTTAAGAAATTGAAAACCATTTGAATTTTATTTGTGTCGAAAATTACGTTTTTAGTTAATTGTACTTGGAAAAATAGAAAGCCTTCCACATATGGCCAAAAATCATCAGATGTCAAAAACGTTATGCTCCAATATTTTTTCATTTTTGTTTTGCTTTGCATTATAGATATTTGCCCATATACTCGGGGAAATTTACGCTCAGGAAGAAAGGGATCTTACGATATCAGGTCATTGAAAAGCGAAGGTATATATTATATAACCACTTAATTCTATTAAGTATCATTACTTTGAAAATTTGAGTTTTTGACATTTGTAACTTTACGTTTTTTTCAGGATTCAATCGCAGGCAATCAATGGCAAAAACGTACTCAATGACCATTGAAGCTCCAATTACACAAGTTATCAATTTAATAACTAATCTACAAGATGACTGTCCTATTCATATTGCTCAAGGTTTAGATAAAGCATTAGAAATGCTGCGTAGAACCGAACTGTACAGTCCGCAGCTTTTTGAATTTGCCGGAAATGTAAGAACAGACGATCGCAGTGCCAATGATTTTTTAAGAGGTCTACTTTCGGTATGTATGTAGTAAATGCTTTTTTTCATAAAATGTTGAAAAACACATCAATTTATTTTACAGATTATAGATTATATAGAATATTACACATAGTAGAGTAAAATCCTGATAAATTACCACAAATACTATTGAAAATGAATACAATACAGTACGTGCAGGGATATTTATTTCCAAGAATATATTATATTAGTAATCGTATCTGAAGTGCAGAAGTATTACATGTAATAATGTTACAGCATAATACAATATACATAATTTTTACAGCAAGGGCCAAGGCCGTCCTCTGGATTCCGACGGTGTTCGAACGAGTCATCAATTTCAAAAGGTCATTTTCAAATCTATTACAAACTTAAAATTACTTTAAAAGTCATATGAAAGTTAGTTTTATAAAACTAACTTTATTTTATAGGTTTTTCACCTGCTCCACCTACATTAAGCGTTTCTAGTATTTTAGCTAATACTCCGTCCAATATAAAGACTCTTTTGGAAAACGAATCACGCTGGGATTTTGACATTTTAAGTCTGGAAAGGATCACAGAAAGGAGGTAATATTTTGATTTTTAGAGTAAAATTATTCAACAATCAAAATTGCGTTTATTGATGATAATATTTTTAAATTCAAACTTTTCTAGGCCACTTGTATATTTAGGAATGTCAATCTTCCATCGCTTTGATGCTTTCTCACATCTCAATTGCAACGAAACAACACTACAGAATTGGTTGACTGTGATAGAGGCAAATTATCACCAAAAAAACACATATCACAACTCTACTCATGCTGCTGATGTTCTTCAAGCAACCGCTTATTTTCTACGCAGGGAAAAGATGAAGGTAATGGAATGACAGTAAAGCGTAAAAATCATTATTTTTTATGAAGTTTTTTCATGCTTCAAATGTGGTTCTTCAAATGTAAGCAATCTAAATTTCTGCTAAGTTTAACCATTTTTCATTTTTTAGGAATTGATAGACCCGTTAGATGCAATTGCCTGTCTCATTGCAGCAGTTGTGCATGATGTGGACCATCCTGGGAAAACCAGTGCATTTATTTGCAATAAAAGAGACAAATTAGCTATTCTTTATAATGATTTGTAAGTGTACCTAACAATTTAAGACTTACTTTAAAATTGGATTCATAGCTTATTTTATGGCAGCACAACCTCCAACAAATTGTGTTTTTTGTAATAACATATCATGGGATTTTGTAAAAAATAACCATTGTTAAATGTTTCTTAACATTATTTATCACAAATTTATTTTAGGTTTATCGAAAGTTTGTTTTTAGCAGAAATATAACATTTACCGGTATCTTTATTACAGATCTGTTTTGGAAAGTCATCATTCAGCAATGGCGTTTGAGTTAACTTTATCCGATGAAAGAGTTAATATTTTTCATCGTGTGGACCGCGACACTTATCACGTTCTCAGACAAACTATCATTGATATGGTACTGGCTACTGAGATGACCAAGCACTTTGAGCACTTGGCCAAATTTGTGAATGCGTGGAGAAAACCAGTCGCTCAAGATGACAAATCCATTTCAGGAGAGGTATTACAGTCAAATTGCCTGGATTGTACATAATTTTGTAGATTACAAAAATTATTCAATTGTGAAACGATTTTTGAAATTATAAGAGATTTTGTGTAATATTAAACGCTTGTTTTATTAACTAAAAAACTTTTATATTTATTTATAGCCATCCCGAGAAAGCATTGATGCATCTTCATTAGCTACACCAGAGAATCTTGTCCTGGTTAAACGTATGATTATTAAATGCGCCGACATATCTAATCCAGTAAGGCCACTTAATTTATGTGTCGAGTGGTCAAAGAGAATTGCAGAAGAATATTTCACTCAGGTAATTGACTAATGTTTTTCTATTTATTTTTTCAAAGTTAAACGCTCTAATCAGCTCAATACATTCACTAATTTGTGAGGCTTGATAATGTCAGAAAGTGTTGTTATAATTTAGGATTATGTAATAGATGTAATAGAATATTCAAAAGTAGTATGAGAGATGGCTTACTTTTTATTTCGTATTTTGATATTAAATTCGTACTAAATTATAGTTATATTTAATGTAAAAATGTTCCTTATTTACATCGCTTTATGGCTTTCAAGGTAGTATCTATGTACAAATTACTCTGGAAAATGTTTTTATTTTAAATTTTGCTTTCCGTAATTGGCATAATATATTTCAATGATTTTTAAACGTAAAATTTGAGAAAATTAGCTGAATATCTTATTTTCATTAAAGCATACGAATATGCATTATTATTTAAAGATGCCTACATAAAAAAGTGCATTGAGGATATATTAAATGCTTTTGTAAATAATTTAAATATACTTTGTGTTAAATTTTGCATTTCTCGCTTTATTTTCAGACTGATGAAGAAAAGAAACTAGGGCTTCCTGTTTGTATGGCTCAATTTGATCGAGAGAAATGTAATATACCAAACGCCCAAAAAACTTTCATAGATATTTTTATTCGAAATATGTTTGAAGAATTGGATGGTAAGCTCATATAAATATCCTTCTGCATAATAACCTATAAAATACGCTTTTTTTTAAACAGCGCGTTTGATATCGTTATAGGATTTGCAGGAGTACCTGAAATTGTCGAAAATCTACAGTTAAACTATCAGTATTGGGAGGACCAAGAAACAAAAACGGCCAACAAAAGGGTAGTGCAGCAGCCACCAAATAGGGAAGGTTCGGAAACAGGACAAAATGGACGGGCGTGATGTGCTGGGAATGTTAAGAAGGTACATTTATACAGAAATTTAGTATTATAAGAAATCCTCTTTTCATAGGACAGAGGTACATGTTTTATGGAGAGTGCAAGTTGTTGAAATTTAAGCTCTGAAGTAGAGCAACATTTCTCCCTTGAGCACTGAGTGCTTTAACAAAGAATTCATTTAGCATCATTACCACAAGAAATCGATAACATATCACAGAAAAGCACAACACCAAGCCGTTGTTAATTACTGTGTGCCCCTCTTTTTGTCATTAAGAGATATGTTTGTGTCGTCGTTGAAGTATCACCGGGTTCACTGGCTGGTGTCCAATTCTGACATTGTGTTGCAAATTTCCAATGCTTCCAAGACGCTTTTTACACCCACCATTTAAAATGGATCAAAGATGCGTTTCTTTTTTGTCAATAATGCTCAACATGCAACCATAACTGTATGGTTACATCAATACAATAATGTGATCTAATGTCACTTATTTTGCATAAATGTATTATGCATTTTTTTCATTGAATCTGGTGTTGACAAATACTGTATGCAGACTGTACAACCTACTTGCTACAGGACAACGTAAATTACATACTAGTGAAGCACAGAATTGTAAGCCATAGTACATACAGGTGTATCCCAAATGGGAAGGACTGAAACCTTGTTATCTGTACTTCATCTCATTCTCTCTTGAAAGAGTTCTTAAATAAAACAAATTTCAAATATGAAATTGCAAAAAAAACTATCTTGTCAGATGCTCATCACTCTGTCAATCTTTCTCTAGAAGTCTCTGTAAAACGCTAGCTGTAGGCGATAGCCTGTATGGTTAGTTATCCAAATTTCTGGTAACTAACCATTAAAAGAAGTTCCCGTTCATTATTTTCTCCAAAAAGGCCAAAAACAAAATCTCAGGATTCTAGCGTTTAATCACGAAATTCAATACCGGTTATTCTAATTTTTGTTGACTGTCAGATTTGCTTCCTTATATCAGATTTTCATATATTTTGTATTATGATAGAACATATAATAATGGAATGCACATAACGTTGTAATACATTATGTGAAGATTTGTTGTGCCATAATTAATGTGTAATATAAAATACTATTAAGTCGATAGCTTCTTTATTTCTGATGTAACCAGTTTCGATTGGAACCGTTTTCATTAAATTCCCTGTAATGCTTTGCCAAAAAATCGTAGTGCCAATTAAGTCTGAGATCAGACTAACGGGTTTTTAGCATATCTAAATCATACATGTAAGTACATTAATTAAAAGAAGATCTCCAATTCTTTTAATTTGTAAATAATGTAATATTGGGACAAACAGGGTGCTCATTGATCATCCATCAAATTTGTTTTTGATACATAATAACTTCGTAATAAACCACTAAATTCATAGGAGGCCATTTCTTTTAATGAAATAGTTTATTTTGTATTTAATTTTTTTTAACACGCTCAACTTTAAATAAATGTGATATAAAAGCAAAAGAGCTGTTGAACCCATCTTTATTTTAGCTTGTAAATGTTTTCTTATTCAAACTTCTCTATAAAACTTACATTTCCATCAGGCGTAAATGAAATTCTGCCATCTATTAATATTCTTAAAACTATTATTATTTTTCGTTACAACACTTGTTAAAAGGTTAACAGCTTAGTTTTAGAGGATTCCCACAGAAACAGTACATTGCAAATAAATCTTCAATGAATCCCCACAATATTTGAAAAATCATGAAATAATAATGGCATAATAATGGGAGACAATTTCCCTTGCTATAAAAGCTAAACATGTTCTACGCACTGTGCTTGTACATAGGCAGTTCATAATTGTATGTACATATATAAAGTTATTAATTCAATTCAGTACTCTGTTAGTTTAAACATTCAATGTTGTAGTGAAAAGGAGGTAGTAAATCCATATAAATGAGCATAGTTTTTTTATTCCTTCAATTAACACTTTTTGAAAATTTTAAACCTAAATCTTCGAAATTATTTGATTATATAGTCGTGTCAGTAATTACAATACCTCACACGTTTTAGATTAAGTTAACACCGTTCCATGTAAGAAATCTTTTTGAATTCATGCGTTTGGAGAATTTTCTTATTAAATAAGGAATTGCTAAGAATATTAGTAAGAAGATTAATAGATGTCATTTATTGACTCGTGACATCACGTTTTCTTTCATAAGTAAGTTGTCATTGTGATATGACATTTTCATTGCAAGGGCAAGCGCTCATAAAAACGTTTTTCCTCGATGACTTTACATGCTGAAAATGTCCCTACATTTTCCTAAATAATATAATGAGAATACTGTACTAGATTTTCTTTAAATGTATTTTTGAAAAACAATTCTATAGCGCGCTATATTTTATAAATTATGGACCATGGCATAGCAATGCTCAATGGTTGAGGACAAACAAAGAGTCCTATGATAATATGCTTTCAACAGATCGTTTATTTGAAAAAAAATTAATAAGCAATCTATTTGTGGATAATAACATCCAATTAAAAATATTGTGTAATATTCTTTTACGTTTTCATAAATACATTTATTACAAAATATCATTCGCCATCAGGTTGTGCCTTTTGTGGTTGTGATGGTATTATCTTCAGAGAAAAAATTAAAATCGTTTAGAATGTAATTATTTTAAGCAAGTTACTAATAGTCTGTAATTATTTTATCATAGAAATCACAAACCCCAAAGAAGCATAAAGTTAACTAAAGATCTACGCTGTAAATCATCATTCAATTTGGGTATTAACTTGCAAAATAACTGAATTTTTTAGTGAAATATAAATATTCTTGTATAAGAGCAGTGATTAATACTTCCAGCAAACTATCAATATAAATATACCTAATACTCTATCATTTTGGACATCAATGAATTGGAAGTATCTCCATGACACTTGGGTATCTAAAATACATGTTTTTGGCCTATGTGAGGGAAAATATTCTGAATCAAACCAATAATTAGTAGTATTTATCTATTATGGAGTTATGGTGACACTTGTGCTGATGAAAGTCTTAGCACAGGAGATGTTTAATAGCTGTGCTGTATTTTAAATTCTTAAAATCAGAATTTAAATCAGCATAACTATAGCCTTCTGAGCTTCCGGATTAATAGAACGGGAATATTTTATCTTAAGAAATACTTTTGATACAGTATTTTGCTGCTTGCTCACAAACAATTGCGCAGGCCAAATATTGACACTAAGTTTAAAACAAAAAGCTTCATGAATGATTTCAAACATCTTTGATCTGTTTTACAGGACAGTCCCCACCTATTTTATGCAAGTCTTTTGTACGCTTTCTGTATTTCGTATTGAATTGAATGCTCATGAAATGCATTTGTTTGTATTTAGCGTCATCTGGTTATTTATGTTCCCCGATGCTCTATTAGTAAAACGCTTGATGAGCTCAAAACTTTTTGAGTTTTGTTAAGCATGCTTTCAAAAAAAACTTGATCCTCTTTCAGCCATCTTGTGTTTTCTTCACAATTTGCAATTTTATCCATTATTAAAGTGCCTTTTTAAACATTCTTTCATGCACTGAGAATATATCAGTAAACATTCTCGCTTGAATTTGTTTTAATCGCCAATTAAAATAAAAGAATGTTTGGGCATCATTTAAGAAAAGACATATTTTAAAAAAGAAATTTGAACAGCTAGTTACTTTTTGAAACTACAATTTTCAACCAAAACGTTTTATTATTTCTATAGTTGCACCGCACCATAATCGTCCACATTTATGTTTGTGAGTGGTTTTTTATCTTCCATGTGTATAATTGTATGGTTTCATCAAATTGTTTATCTGATGGTCGGTTTCAATGAAACTCCGATGAAATTAAGGCGCGATTAATAGCCAAAGCCATATGTACCTAACCATTTTATTAATCAACGTTATCAGATGATGGTGCAATAGAATTAAAAGATAAAAATTAACCAAAAAAGAACCTGCAAAACCTCAAACGATGGTAGCATCAATTAGTGTTTTACATCTGTAACAATCGTTGAAGTGATATGCTGTTTATTTCTCTACTGTCCATGAGCATTCGTTCAATTATTGTAGTACCACATCATCAGCATATTTTAATTTGCAACTGTGCTTCCCTCTATTGCAGTCTCTTCATTTCTGTATGTTATTATTTTGTTTCTTTAAATTTAGTTAATTAGATTATTTTCTGCGTTCTTTCTTCTCATAATTGGAAGAAACATAGTAGGAATTTCCACTAATTCAATTAATTTTTAGATTCACGTTGATGAAAATGCACTTAAAATGTCACCTTTAAAATTGCAATATTAACATTTAAATAACGTTTATAACTAATTTTGAAAAATATATTCTTCAGATTTTAGTGTAAGCAAAATTTACAAAATCGTTGACTATATATAGCGCGAGATGAGAAAAGTCATAAATTGAAGAAAATCTATATTGAAGCCCTATATGGTGAGTCATCACTCAAAATTTTCGATTATTTTATAAATGCGCTGGTTTCGCTTTATTGCATGTATTATACTTTTTATCGACAAAAGTTAGTGGATTTTTTCTGTATGATTTTAAATCTTGTTTTTTCTTCTTCTTCTTTTAAACCTTTCTTTATACTATATACATAGTTTCGAGTTCTTTCCTTGTTTGTGTAACCTTCTGGTAAGGTTCACATTGTATATTTGAAAATCGTTTAAGCTTTCAACTAGTTGGAAATGTACAAAAGTGCTGTGGACAGTGTTTTCATTCATTTCGAAATCATGCCGTGAAATCAATATCGTATAAATTCAGTCATTGGACAGATCGTTTTTGTCACTGTATATCAATATCAAAAATCCCGAACAATCATGATTCGGTTTGTATTCATAAATGCAGGGCTATGAGCTCATGTCTCTGTATGTTTTGTTAAAAATAAACGGAAAAAAAATCTGCAATATGTGCCTCTTGTATTTAACATCTCACTATGTACAAATGTTACAGAATGAGGTCAGTGATGCTTTTCTTTCATTTTTTAAACGTTCTAATCGCCCCCAATGTGGTGTTTACATGTTTGAAGGTAGTGTGCCATGCATTGTCTACACGGTGTACATGCACATGTGTGATTATACATATTGAAATTCTCAATAATTAATATTTTTCTAGGCCAACAGACTTATGCTTCACCCTTAGCAACATATGTTTGATTAAATCCGCTAGCCGATCATTAACTATTGGAGGAGAAAATTATAGATTATCCCAATATGTGCACATTCGCGTAGCTCGTCAGTTTATTACTCGAAATGCTGTGCACGCTTATGCATTTATGAAAACACGACCAAGGCACAATTCGGGATACAAAATTAATTTAGTTGGTCGTAAAAATATCTTTTATCACTAAACGACTTTGGTAAATACATTGCGGGAGTCAACGGCGAATTAGAAGACGAATGAATAAACGTACAAAAGTTAACAAACAAAGGTTATAGAAATTTACCTATAGATTAATTGTTTATTTTAAAGCGAACTTATCGATCAGATTATGTGGGTCATTGCAATGACTGGTGATGTAGATCTGGTACTCGCCATGAGTGATAAGGCTTCTATATGTGACAGTCTTCATGAAAGTGCCATTTATGAAGGGCATCAACTCGCCATTATGTGTTTACTCTCTTTTATAGGAAATTTCTGGATGAAGGTTCGAATCTCATGTTTCTTTTCATCGTTGTTTTTAGAAATGGAAGTATCTTCAAGTTTTAGATAAATAATGTCGATATGGAATATATTTCCAGTGTATATATACCCTGGTGGTTTCGAAATAAAAATTACTACATGAAATCAAAATTGGTATATGCTTCTTTCTGTGTGTTTTAGGACGGTATTGGTTTTGATAGCTCATTTTCTCTAGAGATTTGATAACTTATTAATATTAAATAGGTAATCTAAGCCTGAGGGAATGATGAACTGCCGCTTTGTTGATTGAATTTGACTGCTTCCGTTACGTGTTTATATATTTACTGATTGCCAGCTTTGCATGTATACCGATCAAAGCTTCGTAATGGATATTTGCACTTATAAAAGTCCAGATCACAAACTGCCAATGGATAATGTTAATTACGACTTCCACAATTTTTACATTGGTGAACTGATTAGAAACTTAATTATACGCCCAGTAAATGGTCAGCAGTAGCCATGATATGCACTTGTTTTCCATTTTAACACATTGTGTGGACAGCTAATAAATATTTATGTAGTTTTATATTATATTATATTGTATTTCGCCCACAATTTTATAAATTTCTGATGCGCATCACCACATTTTATAAAGCAACGCTAATGGAATGATATTTGTTAGAGCTGATACATGTATTTTGGTCTCTTAACTCCCTTATATTCACCGTGGTAATACTATTTTTTAGAGGAATTTCTTTCAATATTTTATGAGAATCCTTTAATGATTTAATGAAATACTGCACCATATGGTGTGATGCTTTTTGTGTTTAATTTATGATCACATTTCTTTTATATTAGCCATCAATATTGTCCTTTCTATCCATTTTGAAGCAGTTGTGGTAGCACTGAAACAAAATGAATGCTCAGTTAGATTTTGTTTTTGTACTTTTTACGATCGCAATTGCTTTTATACCTCATTTTCTCAAGAGATTTCATAACCATTTGATCAATATTAGATTGTGGTAATCTAAGCCTGAAGGTACCCAAGACGAATCCTTTGTTAATTGAATTCGACTGCTTCTGTTGCGTGTCGGTATGGCTATAGCTTTGCCTGAAGACCAATCCGAACTTTATAATGGACATTCGCACATGGGAATACTCTTGCAGCATATAGTGTGAATTAATGGTTACCATAAACTATAGCAGTAATGGTGGCCGGTAATTATCGTAATAATTACCGGTAACATGGCTCCTTGCATCAAAACAGCTTGAACAAACTTGTACTTGCCTTGTTGTTTATATTGGCCATTGAAATTGGAAGTTTGTACAGCAACTAAACGGTTAACAAAATCCTAATATGCTCTTGCTTTTCGTCTTAACACATTTTATAGCCTCTTACATAAAAAGACTATACACTGCTCTTAAATATAGTACTATGTTGGGATAGCCCAATAACAATGATTTCCCACATGATCACTTTACGTTAAATAGGAAAAGAAACACTTAACCCAATTGATTGAGACATGGTCAAGCATTAAATAATTGTGTACAATGTCAGTGGAAAACGTACACTAGAGGATATACTTTATGAAACAAACAGTTCATGAATTAGACAGTAGCTATAGTATTCAGTTATTATATGAGCTGCTATTTTTGGATTATCGACTGCTAAAATGCTGTATCATGCCAGTTTCTTATAAAACGATGTTCAGTAAATATTGTCAAAACTACTTTTAGATCTCAGAACCCCGAGATCTATAAATACTGAAACAAATACTGATAGAAAACCATTACATTCTAAACATGTTCATTTGATGTTAAAACTAATTTTAATAAATGCCAAAAATTGCACTCATTAGTGCAATTATTTCGCCAAATATTGCATCTTTTTCAATATGAATTTCAAATATTTGCAATGTTTACTTTATATCCGATAAAGCACTAAACAGACAGCACATCAGAAAAAAAAAACAAGTTAAAGATGTGATCAATGCGAATGTGCTGAAATGATATGTATGTACAGTTGGCAAAAAAAGTATGTGAACACTATGAAAATTGTAGTTTACAAAAAAATGAATGGAGTACATTGTTCAGAGTACATGTAAAATAACGCATACATTATATAATTCATGTAACAGCAACAAAAAGATTCACAGAATAAACAAATAAAATTTAAAAAACTAAAATGTACCATTTTTTCTCAATACAGTAAGGACACTACTTGGTTTGAAAACCTCTAACTTGCTCTCATCAGAGAAAATAACCTTTTTCCAGAATTCCATTGGTTTGTCTTTATACTTGATGGCAAACTCGAGGCTTTTCTCCTGCTAATTTCATTAAAGGCTTTCTTCTTGGCCGTCGTCCTTTTATACCTTCACTGTGCAAGGTATTTCTAATGGTTTGTGGTGTCACAACTGTCCCTGATGTTGTCGCAATGTCTCTGGCAATCATTTGTGCAGACACTTTTGGATCTTTCAGAGCCTTTCTGGCCTTACCTGGACGACCTGTTCTGGGCTTGTTGGCGACTGTTCCAGTCTCCTCATTCTTCTTTAAGATGCTACATACAGCAGCAAAAGATATTTTCAGTTCACTGCAATTTTTCGATACGAATAACCATTTTCTCGTAATTGAACAACTATTGCTCTTGCAGCAATTGGTATCTCACACTTTTTAGGGGCCATTCTGTGTTAAAGTGACTTGGACATTAGCTAATTTCGCAAGTAATTAGTTAGTTCTTGGATCCTGAACTAAAATTAACATAATTTATTTAGTAAGAAATTAACCAATTATCGAAAAATCGGTGCACTTTATCATGGTAACTGGGTGTTCACATACTTTTTTGGCATGAAAATTTTCGTTATTTTCGTTTTAAAATTTATTTACTTATTTTGTGAAATTTTTTGTTGCTGTTACATAAATTATCTAATGCAAGCATTATTTTAAATGTATACTATGAACGACAATTTTCATAGTGTTCACAGACTTTTTTTGCCAACTGTATGTACATAAAATTGCAGAAAATGTGATGTTCAACACATTTCCATGTAAAAGAAATCAGTTTTCTTTGTGCTTTCTCTGCATGCTTAGTTTGGCACCTGTTTAATATGCTTAATGTTTTATAACGGAAGGAAACAGTCTTGTGCTAGGTTACATTTAAAGCTGCTCAATTTATTCCCATTTGGAGAGCACGTTTATACATTACTGCTTATCGAGATCAGTTCCTTTGTGTATCCATGGTATTAAACAACACCCAGCTTACACGTGAACTTAACGTATAAAGCTACTGTAGAAGATAAACTTTAATCCGCTTTCAGATCACCATCCACCCCTTTTTATAAAAGGATGCTTTGTTTATGAACGCTTCCATGGCATGTATATAAAATGTTTCTCGATACGTAAAATATTTGGCGTTTATGTACGTATAGAGGAATATTTGACGTGCCATTGAAGAATGCCTGCAAAGAATTTGCCATGACCTTCCAAATTCCCCTTTGCATACTTATGGAAATGGCCCATGATACAGAGTTAGATTCGCGTAATTTAGCTGACAGCGCATTACTTTAGTCACCGTTCGACATCAGTCGTTTTAAGGTAAAGAGAGAAAGAAATGACGGTATTTAGTATTTGGAGGCATAAAATGCATCGATCGTGTTTGTTGAGTGCCTTTTTTTCTTGTGTTGAAACACGTGGAAGCAAGTAGTTGTTCACATTGGCTATGGTCGCAGAGGCACTTGAAGCTGGGCGTTTTTACTCTTCCTTCTCGTTCATCATTTTGTGCTCTTTCACTCTTCTAGTGTTCCGTGAGAACTGTTACAGCAGTAAACCCATCATCTCTCGCGAATTAACACTCGAGTAAACGTCAACATCACGTACAGTTTTGCTGCCCTATACACATGATTCTGTTCACCCTTGTTTGCTATTGCGGGATGTTCTTCGCGGCTAAGGCCTCAGAGATAGAACTGGAAGATGGTAAGCTAATGATTATTTACTCGTTCGGATTTACCTTTCACAAAAATTGATGATAAACGAAAAAACTAATGTTGGTGTGGTTGTAATGCTCATAAATTTTCTTTTCAATTAACTTTTTTGAATACTTGTAGTTTTGCAACTTCACAATTTTCCAAAAACAATTGCTATCTCTTCAAAAATTATTTTTTGTGAATAAGGGCGATCTGAATATTTTTTTCCTGGCTATGAATAACAACTAAATTAACATTTTAATAATTTTTATTTGAAATGTTGTCATCTTCCGAAGATTCTGAGTAACTTTTTTAAAAAAATATTGTAATACATGCAGTTTTGCAACTTAACAATTTTGAGAAATAAT
>JAQGAE010000787.1:0-29755 GCA_034696685.1 Julus scandinavius | reverse complement strand
GTTAGTTCGCTCCATTATCCAACAGGTGGCGCTCGTGCATGGCAACTTTTTAAGCGCCAAAATTCAAATTTAAACTTGAAAATTGTTATTTTAATAAAAATTAACAATTTAAATCGAAAAATTAATATAACAAGACCTTGTATACGCCTCATGAATTTTATTTAATGTTAATGTTTATTTGTTGCTTGAAATTACAACATCATTTCATTCCAAGTTATTTATATCCATGTATACAGCTGTTGGAAGCATGTGTATTATTTTCTCTTAGCCACTGAATGTTCGTTGATTTATTGGATTAAGAATCCAGTATAGTAATATGAAGAAAAAAACAAAAAACCTACGTATTTAGGATAATGCATAGTTGCTGTATTGTTTTACAATGGTTTTTTTATCAATGGGTAAACCTGGAATTGTCAAGGAAAGTGGATAAATCTGCAATACGCAGAATTTCATTTATTTTCATAAAGCCAGCTATCTATTATTCAGACAATGCACTCATCCGATCATCTTCTCACCCTGCAGATAAGCATGTAATGAATGAGTTGGAAAAAATAAGAATTAAGGCAGGAAAAGAGGGAGTATAGAGGGAAAGAATACCCTTGGCCGATTTTTGGAGGAACTATCCCGGCATTTGTCTATAAACAACGGCAAATCTGCAGTAAAAATAGCAGTTAGCATTATACCAGTTTTGTTGGCATTATACTTTCAAATTTTCAAGCAAAAACAAATTAATGAATGTGCACAAATGGTTAAATCACACTTATGCTGATGTTTAATCTGAATTTCTCTGTCAATTCTTACTTTCTATTGCAGTAGACGTTGACCTGTTTGAGGCATTGAACATCAGCGAGGCAATGCGGGGAGTCAGCCGAACCATAGGGTCTCAGCCCAGTTCTAAAGCCTGGAAGCTCCACAGTGCATTTGATCATGCCCAAGTTCCTGAAGCAGCCGCTTTCCAGCTTCTGTCCAAACTGGGGGATCAGTTTCATGCAGAGTTTGTGTACAGGCAACATCGCAAGACAGTGGCCACCCTTCTCTCCATCAACTCTCCTGGTAAAATGTCTCCGTGGCTGCGCGTCACCTCCAATACCAAGCTCCACAAGCTTTTTGTTTACTACCACATCAAGTCAGATAATAAGCTTCATGAAAAAATCTTCGGATTGGGGCATGGTCAAAACTGGACCCATGTCGGTGTCTCCTTTAATGGCATGAAGATGATCTTTTATCTTGACTGTCAATTGCCTGACAAGCAGCAGCTGGCAGGTCACATTTCGCTGGAGTTTCCGACCGACTCTCTCATTTACTTTCGCCAGGAGCCTGGCTTTAAAAAGAAATTACTGGTTGGTATTAACATTGCGGAAAAAATACTTGAGAAATGCAGTGTTTTGATATTGTTCTTATTTTTTTATCAAGGGTTCCATAGAAGTGGCTCGGTTGGCATCTTTCATTCCAAAACATCCATCATGGCACTGTCCAGCGTCCAGGTTGAGCAGCAACTCGAGATTCTTGAGGCCAGCGTGATCTGAGTATCTAGTGCATCACATTTCCACATCCTTGAATCGCCATTCTTAATATTAATGTAATGTTTGTAGTCATTGGTAAATTTTGTATGGTCAGACCGAGAAACTCATGTACAGTAATGGAGGTTTGAATCTTGCTGGTTTTTAAGGATGCTTTATGTTTTGAACTTGAAATCGTATGCATGATTTTGAGAGATTTAATGTGCCGTTTAGCTAAATTGTGGAGGAAAGTTTTAAACGTGGTTAGTATTACAGATGATGAAAAATACTGGCTGTACAAAAGATTTGAGTTTTGAAACTTCATAAACTTTCCTCTTCTTTCACGTTAAACTTTTCAGTCAATAATCAGATCTGATTGAAACCGATTTGTTTATTAAATTGATTTAATGATGGTATCAACAAACCATGATTAAATTATGTCTTCTTATCAACTAATCAAACGACAGCTTGGCTTTTGCTGTTAGCACATGCAAAGAAAGATATTCAAGATGTTATATGCCGTCCATTTGATACAAAAGAAGAAATTAACACTACCCATAAACGTACTGTCAGCTCCGTTAAAAACTAAACCACGATTAACCAAATGCAAGACATTTGGTTTTTCATTTGGCGTGTAATGCTTTGCAGCCAATATCTGTAAAATTATAATCTTTCATCAGAGCTCGTAATGCAATTGTTGAATTCTATAGTATAGATTAGTCTAATTTTGTGTGAGCAGTAAGAATGTAAAAAAAGTTATATTTATTTTCTCTCAATTTTATAATTTGTCCTATCTTTGCATAAACTAAAAAGTTGGTATAAAAAGTATTCAGAAAAACCCAGGTCTTAGATTTCGCTCCATTTTTGGTCTGACTAATTTTTTTTTTGGTTTTATACGTGCATTTATTTTAGAAATTTGGAAATCTTTCTTAATCTGTTTTTTTCATAAACATCAGATCCAAATGAAATAAATGTTTCTATACATAAAAGGTTTAGACTAGAATCAAAAAATGCAGATGACAATTTACTACAGTCCTTGCCAAAATGATAGAGGCACCCCTTTTTTCCATGATATCTGGCATCACAGGATAGCTACAAAGATAATACTATAGCTATGAATTCATCATTGGGTAATTAAACACACATGCAAATATTGTGGTGATTGTGAAACCAGGAATATTTTTATGGAAACATTTGCAAATAAGGGTTAGACAAAATGATAGAGGCATTATAGCAAAACATGCAATCTTGTATAGCCACCTTTGGCTGCAATAACAGAAAATATACGATCTGGCATTTATTCATACAACGATGTTATGTAAGATTTGGGTATTTTATCCCATTCTTCAGTAATCGCTGCTGTCAGTTCTTGTGTGGAGGAAAACTGTACCGTCTTTATACACATACGTGCAAGCATCCCTCAAAGGTTTTCTATTGGGTTTAAATCCGGAGCTAGTGCTGGAGACTTGAAGTGACGAATTTTCTTGTGAATAAACCATTCAGTCACTTAATCGGCTGTGCGAATTGAAGCATTGTCCTGCTGGAACTCCCATTTGGGTCCTGATAGGGCATGTCCATGAAGAGGAAAATGCTTAGACAGTATCTGTATGAAACTCTGCATTTTGTCGGCCCTTTAAGAACTCGAGACCACTTAATTTCTTGCTTCCCATTGCTGCCCAGATCATCACCGAACCACCTCCCAGTTCCTGTCGCGAAAGGTACCTCTCCCCTGTCCAAAGATCACGGAAGTAGTATTGCCAGCTATCTGGACCATCCCGATTAAACTTAGTTTCATCGGACAATATTACATTTTACAATTCCTTCCAACTCATGTTGCCTTGCAAGCTCCAAACGGCTCTATGGTGTTTTGTTTGAAGCTCGGTTTTCGGTGCAGTTTCTTTCTCTGGAGTTGTGGAGTTTATCAAAGAATGCGCTGAAATGTTGAATTTCTAGTCATTCGTACAATGGCTCGGCCTTCACGTGGTGTGCTGGCATGTTTACTTCCAGTAGACTCTTTCACACCATTAAGTGCTGGATCCTTCACATAATGATCTACAATGGCGGGACTGTGGCCCAAGAGCTTGGCAATTTATCTATTTGATTTCCCTGCACTGTTATGTGCAGAGATTTGGCCATGTTCAAATTGCTAGGGCTTTGCCTCTTCCTATTGTGATGTCTACTGTGTATGTGTAGCAAATGACACAATGGGCCAAACATTTTCAACAGGCTATATTTATGAAACTGAAATTACATTTGTGAGTCCACATATCATCTTATAATGGCATTGAAACCAAAATACTTTCAATGCCTCTATCATTTTGTCTGACCCTTATTTGCAAATGTTGCAATACAATTATTCCTGGTTTTGCAATCACCTCAATATTTGCATGTGTGTTTAATAACCCAATGATGACTTCATAGCTATAGTCTTACCTTTGTAACTACCCTGTGTTGCCAGATATCATGGGAAAATGGGGTGCCTCTTATCATTTTGGCAAGGACTGTATTATTGATATATGAAAGATCTGATATATATATACAGGGTGTTCATTTAAAAATGCAACGGATGGAATAACTTCGGATTTGTCATAGGTAGACTCCAGAAACAAAATGTAGTGTCACTACACAAAAGGGGGAACTTCAGTGCCATGCCAGTGTGACGACCTTGAACACCGCTTCAAGGTCATCATAGAACCAAAAGCCGAAATATGCATCGGACACCACTGGTGTCAATTGGAACAGTCGAGAGCACTAAAAAAGAACACCAACACAAGAAATATAATGCAAATGCAACAGGAATTATGAACAGAATATGGGGCTTCACTGCAAGTCACCTAGAGTATACCATTGCCAACACCTGGGTATTCGTTCCAATTCTTGCATGTATTGATGGAAATTAGTGACTCCAGCTGATATTCACATTCCCATGTGGTATCCACAATGACATTGTCCTTGGTTTTTGCAACTTTGCAATGATAACCATGGCTTTGGGTGTGATACAGGTTATGTGAATGCCATGATGGGATAACATGCAGAAGTATTATGCATTTTACAAAACTTGTAAGAAGTTTAAATTTTCAATCCTGAGAAAGTGAATATCAGTAGGAGCCACTAATTTCCATCACTACATGCATGAAGTGGAACGAATACCTAGGTGTTGGCAATGGTATGCTCAAGGTGACGCAGTGAGGCCCCATCCTCTTCTGTTCATAACTCCTGTTGTGTTGGGGGAATTTGCATTCTGTTTCTTGTGTTAGTGTTCTTTTTCTATGCTCTTGACTTTTCCAATTGACACCAGTGGTGTCCGATGCATATTTCGACTTTTGGTTCCATGATGACCTTGAAGCCGGTGTTCAAGGTCGTCACACTGTCATGGCACTAAAGTTCCCCCTTTGGTGTAGTGACACCTCATTTTGTTTCAGGAGTCTACCTATGACGGATCCGAAGTTATTCCATCTGTTGCATCTAAAAATGAACACCCTGTATAGTTTCAAAACATAATTTTGCATGAAACTACCTATGTATTTTAAACTTTTACATGTCATGTCCGTGGAACCAAAATCGAGTGGAACTTGGATTGCAATATCATTTTGGTGAGAGGGTTGCATACTATGTTCAATGAAAGCCTTATCTCGAATACTTGCTATCTTTGGAAAAGTTTGATACTTGTATGATGTTCGCCTCTATACATGCATGATGGCGTTTACAATGGTAGCAGCTTTACATATAATGGCCTTCGGTTCTGTTAACTATATGAATTGTTGTGATATTTAGAACTTGAACGATGTTTTTTATTCTTTTTTTACCATTTTATTTGCCGCAGATGTGCTTGGAGCATGGTATTTGTCTTGAAAGTTTCCAAGCTCTTGGACTATGATTATTTTGTGTGCTTTCCAGCTAGTGCTTAGCTTTGTCATTATATGTTTGAGACATTTAGTCCTAGTATCTTTGTATATACCTACTGCTGTTGTGGAATGTGGCTTCACTGTAAAGTTTGTTACTGCCACTGCATCTAATAAAATATACCTTGTCAAATATGTTTGCAAAGAGAATCTTTATTTGTGCATATTTATTTTTCAATATTTTTAATTGATAATTATGATAGAGAATTTTTATTGAATTCTAGGTTATTAATTTCATGCAAAAAATCCATGAAATCCAAGACATTACAAATTCCAAGCAGAATGGGTAAAATGTGAAAGCGAAATTGCACTTTCATATTAAAACTGCAATTTTTCTTAGGTAAAAAGCAATTTTTGTGTTTTATGAAATTAATTATTCTGCTGCTGTATTAAAAGTGCGAAATATACAGGGTGGATCAGAATTCCTGACACCCCACTTTTTTTCTTAAATCTTATAGCTGTGATGTTTCGTTTATGTTAGCTTCGGCATCCAAATTATTTTAAATATTTAGGCCATGTTCATTTGCATGTCTAGTCGCAATTATGTCTTGGCACCTCCTCCACATCGCAATACAATCGCGCCTTCCTTTATTTATACTCATGCTTGCCACATCCCATTTGCATAGCCAATAGTAGTGGCACCATTGTTGTACTTATATATACAACTATGCAAATCAATTTCTGGTTGGTTACAATTGTACTTCAGGGTTGTCTGAAACAACAAAGCACATGTATATTTAAGGGGATGCAATATGCAAGGAAGAGAGTTGGAAAATCGGTTTTAGGGGAGATAAGATGATAACAGGAGTTGCTCCTGTGACTTATCTTTTTTTGAGAATGTGAGGAAATTTAATTTTACTAATCCAACTATGATATTGATCAGCCTAACATCGCACTGTAGCGATTTTCAATGTCAGGTTGGCTAACCTGCCACCTATCTATCGAAATTAAATACCTTGTAATCCAGTAAAGAGTCTGTGGATACCTTTTTTTGGGGTAAACCAGGTGTCCAACGAATATCGTGATTTTCAGGTACCATATCTCGAGGAATAAGGAAAGGGCAGAAAGGCTGGCTCGGAGGGCCTCCTAGGATTATCAACGGACCTAATGATCGCTCTAGGAAGCAAGAACGGTAAGTACAGCTTGGGGTTATACCTTAGGATGACCTGGCCTAAGAAACCGTGAAAAGGTCATCTTCTGAAATTAGTTTCTCGCAATTGGCGCTCAACGTGGGGCATGATTCTTGTCCTATATCCAACGTGTGTTGGATCAATTCTCCTCAAGTTTGTTAAAGGAATACCAGTGTATGTTCGGAAATGATTCTTGGTGTGCAAGAATCTCTGTTGAATTTCCTATACACTGCTGCATGTGCTGGAAAAGAATCCTTCTGGTAAGTAAGAAACTACCAAGTTCTTGCTGTAATTCTTAGCTTTTCCTTCTTCTCGCTTGCGCACAGAGCGGCACTCGTTACTGCTGTACGTAGAGCAGCACACGAAAAACGATTCATCCAGAAAATGCAGATTGGCACTCGTGGGCCAGCACTAGATGGAGATTGGCACCCAGTCCCTGGTTCTGCCCAATACCATTCAAGTATTGATATTTCACTCGTTTTTTCGTGATTTTTTCGTTTTAAGTAGTGAATCTGTCACCATAAATAATATCTTTTCACACAAACACGCATTCCACACTTGATTCTCAGAATCAGTGTCCATTTACACATTATAACACACTTTTGCACATGATCCTTGGTTTTTATTCTGTTTGAACCAAGTTAACTGGTATCATGGCAGACAGAGACTCTAGCTTTGAAATCCCGGTTATAGTGGAGTTGGTAAATGAAGAGCTGCCACATGTTAGTCAGTTAGGGACTACTTTTACTGGAGAACAAACCATCTCCAGTGCAGCTAATGTCAGATTTACAGAGACATTGAAACGAATGCAAGATACCTTTCAATACAATCTTACAGAATCCTCTGCACAGTATGCAAGGACCATTCACGACTATTAATAGGAAAACATAGCTTTAGCCCACGTAGTTGAGCAATTGCAACAGAGAGCAATTCTCCAACATTGCATGGAAACACTGTTGCAAACATGGTGCATAACACACCAGAGGTAGTTGCAAGTCCAAATACTGGCTTGCCAGCATCTTCCACACGTGATTCACACTGGGTGCGTTCAGAGACACTAACTGGCAAGTAATTGGTTAGTAGCAGGATAAACTCCCGGGTAGAATGGCTGTGAACGCTGTGTGGGAACACTACCGGGATTTTTGACTGCATATCGCCTGCTGGAGGTCTAAAATGCAGTTTCCCACCTAGCTGATTGATAATTTGTCTGCTTGGCCCATACAAATTATCCCATACACTTTTTGTGAAGCCGTTTTGTATTCCGCCATTTTGAAGTGATCAGTATTGATCGGTGATTTTTTTTGGGGAGAAAAACAGATCCCGAGGAAGACTCATCGGGGACTTCCCAGAGCGTTCAGGGAAGTGGTTAGTGATCAATCACTTCCCGGGTAGTCTCTCTAAACGCGCCCATTGCAAAACACCCGTAGATTTATCTAGGACTTCCTCGATGCCATCGGAAGGGGTCCCTCAGTTTCATATGTTATCACCAACTTTAGAAGATACTCAAGTAGCGAGGCCTCCGGCCCCTACGTCTCCTGTAAGCACCGGTTACCATCTTCCAGGACATTATCAGAATCTAGCCCAACCCGAGCTATGCGCCTGATGGAACATACCGATAAATTCACAGGTGTGGGGCTGGAAGAAAGCGAAGAAAACCTTAGTCGAGAATCTAATGACAGATCTCGACATAGTGGAAAAAGACTATGACCCTCATAAGACATTTGATGCAGGGGAACCTAGAGTATGGTGGCACTCACGTATGAAGAGTTTGCATACATGGAAAACTGCCCGACAGGCCATTGAGGACCGCTATGGTCGTCCTAAAACAGATTTTGCCATTTGGCCATGCATTTTAGCGGCTGGTCAACCTTACTGGCAAAGCGTTTCTGACTACATGTCCCAGATGTCCGACATTTTCGAAGACTTAGATGAGAAGGTCTCCGACAGAACGCAGATGAACGTTATCTATGGTGGTTTTCATCCAAAGATGAGAGGGGAAATCAATCTTGCCAAGAATGAATCTTTGAAGGATATGATGGATGCTGTTCGAGAAAAGGAACAGAGATTGATACATGGAAGACAATGGCCCCTAAGGGATTCATCTACCGGTTTGGGAACCTGTGACAATGTAACAAAAGTTTTGTCTAAAGAAAAAGACAAATACGTATGAAAACCTCATCCGACATCTAATCCTCCCGAACAGCGGAAAGATGCAGATAAAACAAAGACCTTTGATAAGGGCAAATGCAAATTTCGTTGTCCCTTTCGATGACGTGACCGTTCTGAAAACAAGAACGAGGCAAGTACCGTCTCGCAAGATTATAAACCTGCGACTCCCGGTATTATGTTTGAGAAAAAGCCAGTTAACCAAGGCAAAGATAAATCAAAAGGTTGCCGATTTTATATGTGCGGGGAGGAAGGGAAGACAATGTATACCTGTTCTAATAGGTGCTGTAAGAGTCCTAGGGATGGTAACAAGTCTACCAATAGCGTTGTGAAGGTCAGGGTCAGTTGTGGCCATACCAGGTTAGAATGTGCCAGGAATGCTGCTGGGTTCAAGGGTTGTAACCCTCTCTGCATTCCTTGCAAGGTTGGCTGGGAAGCTCGGGAAGGCAGAGAGGGCAGTTCGAGTCAGCCAGTGAACCGGGTTGGACACTGTTGAGGCGTGCACAGACGGGAACTCTTTTTTAAGTTATATTTGTCGGTGCTGGCGAGTTGCCGCTTGCATGCTTCAGTTTGCTGTTTCTGTATACTTTTACTTTTATTCCTATGTTAATAAACCCTTTTTATATCGAAAGTCACGTGTTATGGTAAATCCCTCGTGTCCCGGTTTTACCTCATCCTAACAGCGTGAATAGCTTAGAGGTTCTGATAATTAACCAAACCTCGCTAGAAGCATCTACGCATATGAAAAGCCAGGGACCCCAGGCACAGATTGTTGTTGTCAACTGTTACCTGGAAGGGACTCCAGTGGAGGGTCTCCTGGATGGTGGATCCAATACCTCTTTGGGTGGTAGACCACTTCTTCACATTTTGGTACCAAAGGTATTGATATGACCAAAGAAAGACGACAGATTCAACTGGCAGACAACAAACCTAAAACTATAACCACATATCATGCCACAGTGAAATTCACTCTCGCTGGTCGCAAATTTGACATTCCATTTAAGATTGTACCTGCTTTCGGCACGCCAAGAGTTATTCTGGGAAGTGCCTTACTTCAGGTTGCAAACATTGCAATAAAATTTGGTACAATGGAATGGTACTTTGCTGATGGTAAGAATCGTGCAGCTCCCGTAGACGCTGTATTTCGTGATTCAAGTTCCATCAAGGTAAACATGGTTAATGCTAAGGAGGAGCTTACAGCCGAGAAGGTCATGTTGCAGAGGGATCAGGGCTCTCATCTATCTCCAATACAAAGACGAGCTGTAAATATGTTGTTTCAACAGCATCGTAAATTGTTTCAAGAACCCTGGGGTGCGGCTCATGTTGAATCACAGGTAATTAAGTTATTACCTGAAGCCAAGCCATGTTCGGTGAGGTTGTATAATTATTCACCGAAACGGAAACTCCAACTGAGGAAGAAGATTTCCGTGATGTTGGACAAGGGGTATTTAAAGCCTATCTCATCTGAATGGGCAGCACCGTCCTTTTTAGTCCCTAAAAATGACGAAGGCACCGATATGAGGTTGGTCACTGACTTTCGGGACCTTAATCGCGTAACAATCGCGGATCATTACCCCATACCAAGGATTGATTCTATTCTTGCTGAAATCAGAGGAAATCCATTTATGTCAACTATGGATCTTACCAATTGCTATTGGCAAATACCAATACAGCCTGAGTGCCAAAAATTGTTTGCTACCATAACACCTATGGAAACCATGGCATACACAAAGATGCCTATGGGAGCAAGAAATTCGGCTGCACATTGCCAAAGAGTTGTGCATGAAATGATGTCACATCTCACTGAGGTCACGAGTAGAATATACCAGGACGACCTCATTATAGCTTCGGAATTCTTTGACCAGCATCTAAAAGATTTGGGATTAGTGTTTTCTCTTATACGTCGATATGGTTTTCGACAAAGCGGTCAAAGTGTCACTTTTTCAAGGAATCTGTGGATTACCTTGGGGACACGATTTGTCCATTGGGTATTAGTCCCAATCGAGAGATAATCAGGGCCATGATGGACCTCTCCTACCCCAAGAATGCTATTGAAATAAAATCTTTTGTTTCAGCATGCCGTTGGTTCGGTAAGTTTATTCCGAATCTATCTCAGGTCGCGACACCTCTGTATGCTTTGCTAAAGAAAGATGTTTTCTTTCATTTCGATGAGAAATGTGCAAGAGCCTTTAATTTGCTCAAGCAGAAACTCTGTGAATCCCCTATTTTGTCACAACCTAACTTTGATCAAGGTTTTCGGTTGTTTACTGATGCCAGTCAGGAAGCTATGTGAGCTGTGTTAGTTTCAGGGTGATGAAAAACCTTTCAGGTCATCGAATACGCGTTGAAGTTATTCAACGTGGCACAGCTGAATTATTACATGACAGAACGCGAGGCACTCACAGTTATTTGGGCAATTAGCAAATTCAGAGGGTATGTCGAAGGAATGTTCTTTGTAGTACATACAGATCATCGTCCATTAAGATGGCTTGTTACCATAAACAATCCGCAGGGTAGATTGGCCAGGTGGGCATTAATTGTCCAGAATTCTGTATTTGATCTTGAGTATATTCCTGGGAAATTGAATCTTGTTGCAGACTTGATGTCGCGACCCACTGGAAGGGAACCTGGTAGTTTACCAGTACCAGTTGTTTTGATTCATCAATTTCTCAGTGATAAGAACTTAACCAAATCTAAAGATGAGTTCCGTCGTATGCAGGACGAAGATCCTAATACACATCAAATTATTCGGACTCTTGAATCCGTGAATGATAAGGTCCAGTTGCCATGTCAACACCTGTTGACAGTGAAGATGAGAAAATAGAGCATGTTGCTGCTGAACTCGAAGAAAAGATGAGTTTAGTGAGCCAAAATAAGTCAAAGGAAAAAATTGGAATTTCAAATTTGCCATACTTTGAAACAGCTACAGCGTCAGAATTAGCTGATGAGTGCGTTGACACTCCAAATCCCCATTATTCACAATGCGGATGGGCTATTAAAAGGCGCGCGAAATTTAATCTCCTGTCAGCTGAAAGTTTGTCTAAACAAGTTTCTGAATGCATGCAACAGCATAGTTCTGAGGAATTTCTCAGAATTCGAAAATTGGCCAGTTCTTTTGTGAGCCAACAGGGAATTATAAACCCTGGTGAAAATTTAATAGCATGCAAAAAGCTCGCTGTAATTCATTTTTCCAAACTTGACAAATTAAATTCTCAATTACCAAATAAAAAACATTTTCCAAAAACAACAATTTTTATGTTATTCGCGCTGCTAGTGCCCTGAAAAGTTTCAAAATTCCGAATTCAATGGTACCACAGTACCCAGACCTTTTCGAACCACCCTTCTATAACAACTGGGAATTGCAACCATTGGATCACATGGTTGCAGAATACGTTGGCTTCAAATGTATAAGTCCGAAATTGGGGGTGGAGTCTTCTGAGTATACTGCTGGAGACCCTGTGACCTTTCAAGAAAGTGTTCCAGCATCAAAACACAAGTCTCAGTTAAAACCTTTGGTGATTTTAAATTACGTTCATTCTTCTACAGGCTGGGATTCGGAAAAAAATGGAAAAGGAGGACCCAATTAAGAGGGATAGGGCAAGCAGATAGCAGGCCACTGACCCAGTCGAACTGTCAGATACTGACAGTTCACTGGAAAGTGGGCTGCATTCTATGGTATTCGGGTATTTCTCTTGTAATGCTTACATACCAAAGTTTTGTATTTTTAGACACTTTATATGCATATTTTACATATGTTTGTAACCCTATATACTTGTATGCATAATTAGTTAGGCTACATAGATATGTATTTGATATATTTTTTATGAGGACGTTTTACGGCGTTCGATATGCCAAGGTTGGGAAGAAAATAGGCAACCTATCTGGCAAGAGCAGTCGAACAAGTTAGGATGTCCAATGTGTAATGAGCCGGCATGTATGCTTCACACATGTGCCTAAGGATGAGGCATACTGTCAAAAATGAATGTCCTCCACATGTGGAGCCAAACAATGGGAGATCCGTACGCATATTTCCTGGCGTACTCCGCAGATGGAGATCTATATCGCGTACAGGTCTATGTCAATCACATTCCCATACCGGCACTACTGGACAGTAGGGCTACCACATGCATGGGCGGAAAGCCAATATATGATCTTTTAAGAGCCATGAAAATCCCCATGATATCCACAACAAGGATGATACAACTGGCAGACCAAGACCCAATCATGGTAGAGGTTACTTGGCAGACGTACCACTAGTGTTGATGGAGCAAGAAGTGACGGTGGAGATGTCACTCATACCAGAATTCCCGGGCAAGGTCTTGCTTCTGGGAGTCGAGTTTATGAGCATGGCAAGGATAGTCATGGATTTTGAGGCCCACGCATGGACGGTAAAATCCAAGATATCTCGGGGGACCAGCCACGGAAGAAGACAACCCAAGGGAAGGGGATCCAAACCAGGCAGTTCTCCACCAGGAAACGATAAAGGCCATGCTGTTAATCGAGCAGAAATCTTTAACCCTTAGAAACAATGAGGGAAGCCAACTCATGGATGCCCAGAGAGGAAGGGTCAACCATTTCCTTCAACAACACCACACCTTCCAGGAGTCGTCAGGGCCGGCGCACGTGCAACCCCAATGCATTGAAATCATCCCAGGAGCAAGTCCAGTGGCAATTAAGCTATATTCCAGCTCTCCCAGGAAAAAGAGCATGCTGATCCAGAAGGTCTAAGCATTGGTGGACAATTCTTTCCTGATCCCCACCAGATCTGAGTGGGCGGCACCTTTCCTTTTGGTAGCCAACCAGGGGAGGATTTAGAGTTCCAGATGGTCACCGATTTCCGGGCATTGAACAAGGTTACGGTGCCGGACAAGTATCCATTACCCAAAATTTGCGATCTACTCGCACGTATCAAGGGAAAGAGATACATGACGATGATGGATCTCACCAATTGCTATTGGCAAATCCCCATAGCGGAAGAATGCCAGAAATATTTCTCTACGGTCACATCCACGGGCACTCTCTGCTACACTAGGACGCCATGGAGGCCCGCAACTCGGTGGCCCACCGCCAACATGTGGCAGACGACATGATGAATGATCTTCCCAGACTCGACATAGAGGTGTACCAGGATGATCTCATGGTGGCCAGCGATGACTTTAACCAACACTTAGTGGATGTAGAGCAAGTGTTCCAGTGCATTAAACACTGAAATTTCGGACTAAAAAGAAGAAAGTGCTATATGTTTGTGTACAGCGTTAAGAACGCTTGGAACACATTGTCTCCACGCGAGGCATCAGTGAAAACCCAGACAAAGTCTTGGCCATTGAAGACTTACCATATCCAGCCAATATTAAGCAACTGCGCTCCTTCCTGGCATCATGCAAGTGGTTCGGGAAATTCATCCCGCATTTGGCCCAAATCGCCACCCCTCTGAACCACTTACTCAAGAAGGAGATACCGTTCAAATTCTCAGAGAATTGTAAAACGGCGGTAGACCAATTCAAGAAGTCTCTCACGATAGCACTTATCATCATCCAACCAAACTTCAGCGCGAGTTTGCAGCTGTATGCAGAAGCCAGCAACGATGAAATGGGTGCGGTACTGGGCCAAGGTGACTGGGAAGAATTCAAAGTGGTGGTGTATGCCTTGAAGTCCTTTTCCCCGGCGAAGCGAAACTACTCCACCACGGAGAGAGATGCCTTAGCGGTCCTATGGGTGGTTCAGTGGTTTCGAGGGTTCATTGATGGACTGACGTTCGTTGTCCACACGGACCATGCGCCTCAATGTCACATTCTTGCGGTCAAGAAACCCCGAGGCCGTCTGGCAAGCTGGATGATGGACATGCAGCAATACGTGTTCGACATCCAGTATGTGCCCAGAAAACTCAACGTATTGGCCGACATGCTGTCCAGGTCTTCCGAGGATATTGAACCAGTGGTAGGGATCCACCAATTCCTGTCCGAGGAACAACAGCTGACAGCCTCCGAGTATCGGAAACTGCAGATGGAGGATCCAGACTTTAACTTTATCATCAGGGCGCTGGAAAGCATGGAGATCGAGGACAGGGTGGAATCCTAGACATATATGGACAGAGGATACAACATCTCGGCGGGGGTCTTGTACAGATATCTGTCGAAAATCGACTTTGAAGAACCTAGGCTGGTAGTTCCACAATCTCTATAACACAGGGTGATTCGATGGAATCACGACATGCCCAAAGCCGGTCACCCTGACTTCCTTGCCACGGTGGCAAGGATTGTCCAGAAGTACTACTGGGTGGGGCTATGCACACAGGTGAGGGAGTACATAGCAAAATGTGCAGAATGTTTAAAGTATAAGCCGCTCAACCAGGCGCGCATTACTCCGATCTCGTCTCCCCTGATCCCGCAAAGATATGACATGATCAGCATCAATCTGGTGGGCCTGCTGCGGGTCACGGTGGCGTGCAACACGCCTCTGGCACTGATCTTTTCAGTCAGTGACGGAGCCACGGGGATGGTCGAACTGTTCCTTATGACAGATTCCTGAGCTCACTCTATTGCAACTACGCTCATCAACCAGGTTTGTCTGTGGTATGGCACACCATAGATAGTGAAACATGATAATGGACCCCAATTTATCTTCGGGGTTATGCAGCAAGCGGCCAAGTCCATGGGTTTTTCATTGATGCAAATCTCCAACTATCATCCACAGGCCACCCCGGTGAAACGGAAGCACCGGAATCTCAAAGCCAAGTTGGCCATAGCTGTGGAAAACTTACACGACCGCTGGTATTTACACTTACCGGTAGTCTGATGGGCCATTAACACAGCATTAAACGCTGCGGCAGGCTACTCCCCGTTCTTTCTCACTTTTAGGCGGGAGCCATGCTCCCCCCATGAATATATGACGGCGTTCAGCAAGGTTTTCGGAGACCCAACATATGTCTGCAACACGATGACAGGTTTTCTATAAGAACTTAACTATACACTTCAGGAGGCCAAGGACAATTTAGAAAGGGCCTAGGATTCCCGCAGAAGCAAACACAATGAAGTATGCAGGAGTCCAGACCAGCAAGTAGGGGACAAGGTACTACTGAAAACACACCCGCGTTGCTGCACCCTTACCAAGACCACAGCCAAGCTCGCACCGCAGAGGAATGGGGCATATGAAATCCGGATGGTAAAAGGACCAACTACGTTCGAGGTCTTGGACCCAGTCCTGTTTAGGACCCTGGGTGACCACAATGCTAAGGACCTGGTTCCACTCGCTATGGGAGGGCGATGGCATGCTAGCATGCACACGCAGAAAAACCGTAGGGAGACCTGCAAAAATATCCCAGATACCAAGCTCCCAGGACTCCACAGAAGAAACAACGGAGTAATGCCTGAATAGTGTACAGCATGCATCCCGGGAAGCCACCAACTCGTCGGCAGGAAGGACGAACTCACCGGTAAGCAGCTCAAACCGGTCCCAACAAGAATGGGAAGAATCGTAAAACCACTGCCAGGTTCCAGGCGGTGGTCATGCACGATCTTCGAGACGAAATGGCTAAATGTTTCAGAGAGTATGGCTCGCCAACCGTGCTTACATTCTGGGAGTACATGAGTTAATTTGTACTGCAGCAGAATATACCGGAATCGGATTACATTCTCATTAACTATATATGCCAGTATGCCACCATCGCCCATTTCTCCGAATTACGGAGGCTTAACTTCCAATTCCCATTTAAAAATAACGCGTCTAGGACTCTGTATTTTAAACTGGGTCGCGCGCGCATTTACTTATTGAAAAAGAGGAGATGGCTGTTACAATATGGAGCCGTGGATGCGTGGGGAAAACGTGAAAATAAACAAAACTTACATTTCCAGTCCTTTATTTCCAGGAAAAAACAGATGTGCCCATGGCAACACGTGGCAAGATGGCAAGATGGCAACCGAAGGAAGACCCAGCCCCAACAGTGGCGCCACTTGGGCCACTCAAAACTCAACAATTAATAAGTATTGGGGGGAGGAAAGGTTGGTTAATCATTAATTAAGTCCAACTAATTAATCTTTCTCTCCCTTCAGGTCCCCTCAGGACAACGATGCCAGGACAAAATGGCCACCAGGTAACACAGGTAAGTCTCCCTTTATTTTGATTAAATTCGGATACATTTAATAAACGGGTCGCACCACCCCATTACAACATTCTTCCCCGTGGTGATACCTCCCCTAAGGTTACGAGGTCCAGTCACAGAGGTATGGAGTCAATGCGGCTATCCTACTGGCCGAAAGGGGCTTCGTGAGCAAGTCCGCGAAATTGAACTTGGTCCCCACGAAGCAAATTTTGAATGCCCCTTTCCGAAAATGGTTCCTGATGAACCGAAGTTTTATCACAAAGTATTTGGTCGTGTTATTCTCGACCTCGTTCCTTATTGCGTGAATCGCTGACTCGTTGTTGAGGAACAAGGTTGGTTCCTGGATGCTGTCAGGCAAGAAGGGATGTGCCTCCTCCAAGAACTTACATAACCAAAGTAGCTTCTTCACACGATCAACCAAAGCAATGATCTCGGCCTCCATGGTCGATTGAGCTATGATGGTCTGACACGAAGATCTCCAGCACACCGGAGAATGGCCAATCATTACAAATATCACCCAGACCGAGCGACTCGTATCCACGGCGAACTACTGAACTTCGCTAAAGTATTAACGGCGACCAAGATGTCCGGTCGCGTCATCCTGGCTACGTATGCAATGAGCCTATAACACTCCGATATGGATACGGAATTGCCTCTTCCTCGTTACTCATGAATTCACGAGAGAAGATCGTTCCCACTCGAACTGGCTCCTTTACATGTCGCGTAGGGATCATGTCCGGTTTCCGGCTGAGGGCGTCAATATACGGCTCCTAGTCCATGATGATATTCCCGTCATCGTCCTGTCGGAAGTTAATGCCCAGGAAAGTCGTCACCGGTCCTAGATCTTTGAGATCGTAGATCCAAAACAGTTTAGCAATTACCTCGTCATAGCTCTGTCATCCTTGCGCAGGACCAACAAGTCGTCCACGTACACCATGACCAGGACATCCCACCGTAACCGATAAACGCATTCGACACTATCAAACGGTATGAAGTCCTGCCATTGCAGTTCCTCAAGCAAGGTTCCCCACCAGCATTTCCCTGCTTGGTGTAAGCTATACAAAGACTTATTCAGGCGCCAGACACATCCGTCAGTTCGAGTCACCACTGGTGGAGGTTCCAAAGGCGCACTTGACGTCGAGGTGGCAATGCAGCCAACCCCCGAACACAACAAGCATAAGGAAGATGACACGGACGAGCGTGAAGTTAATTACGGGATTGTACACATCCGTGAAGTCCAAACCCTTCCGTTTCTGAAACCCTTTAGCAACAAGACGGGCCGTGTCTAACCACAACGCCCTGCAAGTCCCGCTTACTGGTAAACACCTACCTGCAGCCAAGGACCTTCTGTCCCTGCTAAGGCGGTACAGACTCGTAGACCTTGCGCTGTTTGAGGACATGCAACTCGTACTCCATAACTTTCAGCCATTTATCGGAATCTGGGGCCGAAATCACATCGCTAAACGTCGTTGGATCAGAATCCACGACGTTCACCTCAGCCTTACTCCTAGTGCCTGAGGATACAGGAACCCGCTCGTCCGGAGATTTGGATTTCTTTGTCCGATCCTCAGTCCCTTCGTCTGTCGGGCTAATTTCGAACTCCCCCTGAAAAGTGTTATGTGGGGAGAAGTTAAAGTCGTGATCGTATTCGACCTTGTTGTCCCGGCAGTACGTGCTGATCTCATTGGTGGAGCAGAAACACTTTCCACCCAGATAGTTGTAGACATCAGCACGTTGCCCCATCTTTCTGGGTTGAAGAACCCGTCTCCATGTGGAAGACTTCACAGTCGGGGGATCACGAGTTACAAACGGACTCGTGGGCGCCTCCGCGGTAGAAACACCGGCCTTGATGGCCTCGGCAGGAAATTCGTCCGGAGCTTCCTGTCCAAGTTCTGGTAAGGACATTTTTCCTGTGGAGCGATCATCAGGACCGGTCCCCATGATTGCCTTATCAACCCAAACCTGACTAGACTCAAAATGCGACCTAGTTCCGGGTTGAAAAAGCGGTACCCCTTCATCGTTCGAGCGTTGCCGATAACGATCCCACTAATAGAAGTGTCGTCGAGTTTCCCCTTTCGTTGAGCCTGAGGGACAAAGCCGTAGACCTTGCTACCCACAGATCGGAGGTGGGTAAGGTTCGGCGTGTACCCCTTAAGCCGCTCGTAAGGGGAAACCATGTCGAGTATTCGTTGGGGCAGTCTGTTCTTGAGGTAGGTAAAGGTGTAGAGAAATTCTGCCCAAACCGGAGTCGCGTAGCATGACTCTGATAGCTTAAACATCTGTTTGATTAAACCGTTCAGCCACCCCATTCATATGTCGAGAGTAGACATTCGTTCGCAAATGTCTAATCCCCCTCCGCATAGAACTTTTTGAACTGTTTGGAGTAGAATTCTCCCTGTTGTCGGTCTTTATGGCCTTCACCTTATGACTATTCTGTTTCTCCATCAAAGCGATGTAACTGGAGATACTGTCCATGACCTGGTCCTTGCGTTGCAGGGGATGCACTTTGCACCAACGTGAGTAATCGTCGATCAGTGCCAGATAGTACCGACAGCCTGTACCCGAAGAGAAAGCAATCGGCCCCCCATATGTTCGCATGGATAAGTTCTAGTGGTGCCTTCGAATAGATATTATCCTGTGCCGGGTGGGTTAGTCGAAGCATTTTTCATTGTGAAAAAAACGTGAAAATAAACAAAACTCACATTTCCAGTCCTTTATTTCCAGTAAAAAAAACAGATGTGCCCATGGCAATGCGTGGCAAGAAGAGCAAAACAAGTCGGCAACCGAAAGAAAACCCAGCCCTAACAGTGGCGCCACCTGGGCCACTCAAAACTCAACAATTAGTAAGTATTGGGGGGAAAAATTGGTTAATCATTAATTAAGTCCAACTAATTAATCTTCCTCTCCCTTCAGGTCCCCTCAGGACGACGACGCCAGGACGGGACGGCCACCAGGTAACATAGGGAAGTCCCCCTTTATTTTGATTAAATTCGGATACATTTAATACATTTAATAAACGGTTCCCGCCACCCCATTACAACAAAGGCAGCAGGCACGAATATACAATGATATTCTCGCACCCTCTTTTTTAATGACGGAAATTAACAGTCCGACGAAGACTTACTTACAGAATACCTTGGCTATGCTCCGTTGACAAGGGCAACGATGACAGCTAATTTATGCTAATCACGCCAGAGGGTTGGAGGCCAAAGACAATCGAAGCTGATTGGAGGACAAGCTATAAACCTCTTACGCTCGCCTGGGTAAACATATCCCAGCATCCTTGGCGCCAACCACAGCACGAGGGACTATCCAAATGCGGTTTTCTTACTTGTCATTCGAGCACTTCGATTTGGATTTATGACATCAAATAAACCTTTTTAACGTGCAGTGAAAGTCATCTCACCGGTACAGTACACCTTAACATGGAGGGCACTGACCGGTAAGTCTCAAGGCTATTGGACGGTCTCCCAATCAGGCATAATGAAACCTGAACACGGGAGGTCTAACTTTTATTTCAACAACTCTTTTAGACCTACCACTCCACCGACGGAGACCAGTAGGTGAACTCACAGGTCGCAGACCAGATCGGCCACCCTGACCAGCACTCGACCCATCACCAGACAGCAAAGACCAAGTGCCTTAACCAGAGAACAAGTGGCGTTTCAGGCCAGGGAACATTTGACCCAGCAGCTCCCAGGGGAAGAGGAATGGGAAATCCTCATCCACCGTGCCGAGGCCCAACATGCTACTCGCCGCCAACCGGCGGCAGAGGTCTCAGGAACTCAGATGCTGTCCCAACTGTACCAGATGGTTGACACTGCCAAACAGTTGTGGGCAGGATTACACCAGATTCTGGCTAGTTACGCCTCAGCAGCACAGACCGGTGACACCTCGTCTACAGTGACCACGATTCTGGACTTGGTCAAACAGTCATCTACAGAGGTGCTGTACTATCAGCAGTTGGCCCACTATGAGGCGGAAATGAGAAAGTTCGCGGAAACCAAACTGGTCATCATCGAAGAGGAGCGGAACAGACTACAGCAAGCTCTGTGGGAACAGGAAGACATGGTGCATCTCTTAATCAGTGAAATCACCGGACCACCTTCCACCATATGCGCCGCCATGCAGACCGAGCATGTGGCCAGCATACCGCTACCACAGGGGATGTCTCCACGATTTACCATCAAGCCCATCACATCACCATCATGCTATCTACCCCAGCAAGGGAGTCGGAAAGTACCACACCACTGGAACTGATGGCATCCATCGACCTAACTCCAACAACCTTGATTGTACAATCCTGGCCTAGGATCCCCAAGTCCACGCAGCCAACCATACGCATCCAGTCAGTCTCCCCCTGTAAAACGTATATCAAGGGGCACCAAAAACATGCTCCCGGTCGCTTACACCACAGTCGGCAAGTGGGACACGCAGCCGGTCACCTCCCCGGAAACCGCTAACTTCCACCATCTCCCCGACGATTCCAAGGCTTCTGAGGGATAGACAGTGCACAGATGCGCGCTAAAGGGGCAGATCCCCTTCCACGGATGATGAGGATCGTGTTGTTCTGGGGTGGCGCGACCTGTAAATTCAATAAAATAATTTAAAGGGTAACTTACCTGTTTTACCTGGTCGCTGTGCTATCCTGGTGATGTCGTCCTCGAGAAAACCTGGAAGGGAAAAACAAACTAAAGAACTAATTAATTTGTGAATAAATGATTAGTTAGTTAACTTACCTTCCCCCCACTTCCCATAGTTAAGTTGGAGTGGCCAAGGTGGTGCCACTGTTGGGGCTTGGTTTTTGTTGATCACCATCTTTGTTTTTGGGGCATTTTTGTTTTCGATGTACCACAACGTGTGGGGGCCGATTGCTTTCCCTTTGGGTACAGGCTGTCAGTACTATCTGGCACTGATCGACGATTATTCGCGTTAATGCAAAGTGTAACCCCTGCAACGCAAGGACCAGGTCATGAACAGTATCGCCAGTTACATCGCGAGAATGGAGAACCCGACTGGTCATAAGGTGAAGGCCATAAAAACCGACAAAGGAGGAGAATTCTGCTACAAACTGTTTAAAAAGTTCTATGCGGAGAGAGGGATTAGACATTGGTGCACGAATGTCTACTCTCCACATATGAATGGGGTAGCTGAACAGTTCAATCAAACAGCCGTTCAAGCTATTAGTCATGTTATGCGACTCCGGTTTGAACAAGAAGTTTTGGGCAGAATTCCTCCACACCTTTACCTACCTCAAGAACAGACTGCCCCAACGAATACTCGACATGAGTAATCCCCTTACGAGCGGCTTAAGGGGTATTCGCCAAACTTTGTCCATCTCCGACACGTGGGGAGCAAGGTGTACGGCTTCGTCTCTCACGCCCAATGGAAGGGGAAACTCGAGACACTGCCGTTAGCGGGATTCTTATCGGCTACGCTCGGACAATGAGGGGGTACCGCTTCTTTAAACCGGAACTAGGCCGCATTTTCGAGTCTACTCAGGTTTGGGTTGATGAGGCAATCATTAGGACCGGTCCCGACGTTCGCTCCACAGGACAAATGTCCTTATCAGAACTCGGACAGGAAGCCCTGGACGAATTTCCTGACGAGGCCCCCAAGGCCGGTGTTTTTACCGCAGAGGCGTTCACGAGTCCGTTAGTAACTCGAGATCCCCTGACTGTGTAGTCTTTCACATGGAGACGGGTTATTCAACCCAGACAGATGGGGCAACGTGCTTATGTTTATTACTACCTGGGTGGGAAGCGTTTCTGTTCCACAAATGAGATCTGCACGTACTGCCAGGACAACAAGGTCGAATATGATCACGACTTTGACTTCTCCCCACTTAACACTTTTTCTGAGAAGTTTAAAATTGGCCCGACAGAGGAAGGGACTGAGGATCGGACAAAGGAATCCAAAGCTCCGGACGAACAGGTTCCAGTATCCTCAGGCACTAGGAGCAAGACTAAGGTGAACGTCGTGGATTCTGATCCAACAACGTTTAGTGACGCAATTTCGGCCTTGAATTCCAATAAATGGCTGGAAGCTATGGAGGACAAGTTGCATGTCCTCAAAAAGCGCAAGGTCTATGAGTCCGTACCACCTCAGGAAGGACATAAGGTCCTGGGCTGCAGGTGGGTACTAACCCGTAAGCAGGGCTCGAAGGGCGTCGTGGTGAGACACAGGGCCCGTCTTGTTGCGAAAGGGTTTCAGCAACAGAAGGGTTTAGACTTCACGGATGTGTACAATCCCGTGATTAACTTCATGCTCGTCCGTGTCGTCTTCCTGCTGCTTGTGTTCGGAGGTTGGCTATATCGCCACCTCGACGTCAAGTGTGTGATTTTCTATGGCTTGCTTGATAAACCTACCCTGATGGAACCTCCACCTGGGGCGACCCAAACCGACATATGTGTCTGGCGCCTGAATAAGTCTGTGTGGCTTACACCAAGCAGGCAGATGCTGGTGGGGAACCTTGCATGAGGAACTGCAACAGCAGGACTTCATGCTGTTCGACAATGTTGAATGTGTTTATTGGCTACAGTAGGATGCCCTGGTCATGGTGTACGTGTTTGACTTGTTGGTCCTGGAAAAGGATGACAGAGCAATTGACAAAGTCATTGCTAAACTGTCCCGGGTCTATGATCTCAAAGGTTTAGGACCAGTGACGACTTTCCTGGATGTTAACTTCCGACAGGACAATGACGGTAATATCATCATGTACCAGGAGCCGTATATTGACGCCCTTAGCCGGAAACTAGACATAATCCCTACGCGACGTGTTAAGGAGCCTCTTCGAGTAGGAACGGTCTTCTCTTGTGAATTCATGAGTAATGAGGAAGAGTCGATTCTGTATCCATATCGGAGTGTTATAGGCTCATTGCTATATGTAGCCAGGATGACACGACCGGACATCTTGTTTGCCGTTAATACTTCAGCGAAGTTATGTAGTTCGCCGTCTTTACAGTCCTGGCATCAGGTGGAGAACTTAGTCAACTATTTATGACAGACTAAAAATAAAGGTCTAGTTCTCTTTAAGAATCATGATGTCAAGGTCCGGGCGTTCACTGATGCATCCTGGGGGTCCGACGTGGATACATGTCGCTCGGTCTCGATGATATTGGTAATGATTGGCCAATCCTCTGTGTGCTGGAGATCTTCGTGTCAGACCATCATAGCTCAATCGACCATGGAGGCCGAGATCTTGGCCTCGGTTGATCTTGGGAAGGAGCTACTTTGGTTGTGTAAGTTCTTGGAGGAGGCACATACCTTTCTGCCGGACAGCATACTGGAACCAACCTTGTTCCTCGACAACAAGTCGGCCATTCACTTGATAAGAAACGAGATCGAGAATAATGTAGTCGTGTGGTGAAAGCTGCAACCATCCAGTTGAATCCTTCTGCATCCAGCAGATTTCTCAGTAAATCTCCCTAAGATTCAAGATGCTGCAACTTTGTTAATTAAATCAAATACTGACAAGTGTTTGATTTGCAATTTAACAATTACACTTGATTTATTTAAGTTTACAGCAAACATTCGAAAAATTACAAAACTTAGGTCAAAGATTCCCAAGCTAAGACCACTGGACCAAGAGAGAGTGAACAAAAGCAACACCAGGCTAGTTATAGACCTCTTGGACCAATTTCCAGTAGGTGCCTTTTCATTGGGCAAAGGGTACTAGTCACAATTGCCATCTGGTGGCAAACACATGGAAAAACACTTTAAAACAAAGAATAAGCTGTAATAAAAGTGTAATACATAAGCATAAACGAGAGAACACTGTTTTGCTATGCATATATGAACGTTCAATAGTTTTGAACGCCAGCAGGGCTGAAAGGGTTAAATCATTTCAAAATTCCCTGTTTTATGAATAAACAGGGGTGCCATAGCCTCCCATGTTAAAAACAATGGTGCCAAAATTCAAATTTGGCTGCCCATAACATTTTTACTGAAAACCCTAAACATGTACATAGTTCAGAACAGGAATAAACATTTTATTCCAATCAAATAATCCTGTATTGGAACACACCAGAAGTTGGTGCGAAAAGCTCCCAATACATTTGCACTAACAAAACCCCCCTTGATCCGATACAGGATCAACCCTGACATGATATGAACTTATTCAATCGGTAAATATCCCTTGCTTGAAGTGGTTCATCCTAGGGGCACTCTGGGGTTTAGATAGAATGGCTACTGTTGAATTGCGATAACAGAATCGCACCAAAAAGTATGTCGGGTCGTGTCCTAGATGCTAGGAACATCAGACTTCCAATAAGTTGTCTGTAGGGGAAATCTGTTTCCTCTAGACCTTCGACTGGGACGTGTTGCACTGTGGCACCCACGTGCAAGGAAACCGTAACGATAGAGTTAGCCATTAAATCATATGACTTTGCGAGATTCTTTATGTAATCTTGCTGATGAATAAAGATTTTATCATTAACCCTATCAAAATTTACTCCAAGTAAACGGGTGATATGGCCTCAAACTGCAATGTCAAACAAGCTCCCTAAAGTTTTTACCCAATGATCCCGGACCATTTCATTCTCTGCGAAAATTAGAATGTCGTCAACGTACACTAAAATAACATTTTCATTCGCGGTAAAAACACATGAATACCCTTCAAGCTTCCGGAATCCAAGGCGAAGAAGTTCAGTTACCAACTTTAAGTGCCACTGACGGCCACTTTGGTGTAATCCATACACTGATTTGAGTAACTGCCATACAACATCTTCATTCGGCTTCCGGAATCCTTCAGGGGGTGAAACAATGGTTGTCTCGGGCAAATCACCATATAGCTTTGCACATTTTACATCCAAATGGCAATCTGTTCAGGACCTGCGAACCACAAGTAACATCAAAAACAAGCGAATTATCACAAAGTTCACAACTGGAGAGAATACCTCGTCGTAATCAATTTCCTGATCTTGACGGTATCCCTGTACCACCATCCTAGCGTGGTAACGCTGAATTTGTCCAGTTGCGTCCTTTTTGAGCTTAAAAACCCAACGGGTTCCAAGGACCTTTTTGTTTGCTGGCCAGGAAACGATGTCGTAGACACCCTGTTTTTCCATGGTAGAAATCTCTTCCTTCATGGCCTCGGTCCACCTATCTTTATCCTTGGAGTCCATTGCCTGCTTGTAAGTTTTTGGTTCGACCACCGCAAGAAATACCCTAGGAGGAGATGCATTAGTGGCATCAGTAGATCCACAGGCGTTTTGTTGCTGTTGTTGATGAGGGAACGGGATTTTGTTCTGCTCATCCGAATCTATCCTGAAATTAAAAGCACTTTCAGGAAAAAGAATATTATTAGCAAAATAACACTTTCTGGCAGACAGTTCATTAAAAAGGATGTTGTTGTTGTCATCCTCATAACGGACATCCTGTCTCCCCGAACGTCGAGTTACGATTGTTCTTGTCCACATTGGCTGGGTGGCAACAGTCGTCGATACATTTGTCGGGGACGTCATAACGGCATTTGTCTGCATAGCATCCTCCGACTCGATCCAGGGGAACGTCTGCTTCTCTGGTGGCTCCACAGCTGTCTTCGGGATAACATGTTGAGGTTGCGTAACCTCTGTTGTCTTCCGTGTTCTTGGCTCCTCTACTATCTTAACATGTTTGGATTCAGTCACCATCCGAGTGACTGGGTTCCAAACTCGATAACCAGTGGTTTGGAATGCATATCCACACAGGATACCTTCCCAACGTTTGGAGTCCAGTTTATTTGACCTGTCAGGAGCACTTTTTAACACAAAACATTTAGACCCTAACACTCTTAAGGTGTCTGACTGAAGGTTTAATTCCAGAAAGCATTTCAATCGGAGTTATGTCATTTAACTTGGAATGTCCAAACCTGTTCCAGATAAGGGTAAATGCCGTAGCAAGTTCAGCCCACATCATCTTTGGGAGCGTCGAATCCGCTAAGATAGATCGAACTCCTTCGATAATTGTCTGGTTGAATCTCTCCGCAACTCTATTCATCTGCGGAGAGTACACGTTTGTCTGCTGGTGGTGAACACCTTTCTTGGCAAGAAACTGTCAAAAATGGTTTGAACAGAACTCCATGCCATTGTCTGTTCAAATTTTCTTTATCCTTCGTTCGAGGTGATTTTCTTGCCGGTTCACGAATTCGGTGAGCAGCTCAAACACCTGTTCCTTCCGCTGTAGGGGAAAAACGAAAGCTTTCCTGGAAAAATCGCCTATAACAGTTAAAAGGTACTTATTACAACCACCAGTCGTCATTTAAGCTGGCCCCCACATGTCCATATGGAGTAGCTCTAGTGGATGGCTTGTTGCAATATCAATGTTCTTTGCAAAACTGTGCTTGATTATCTTGCAAAGTGCGCAAACATCACAATCTAGGTCTGCTCCTAGTTGGACGTCCTCCAAACTATGCACATTTGCATTTTTGCAAAGTTGTTGCACACGCCGAATGTTCTGGTGAGCAAACCGACGGTGCCATAAAGTGGAAAGGTCATCCTGAACCCTTACTCCACTAAATGCTGCTTGGTCCTTAGCTAGCACAATGCTGAACTGTGTAAAGACATCTCCATGTTGTCCTGTAGACTCGGCTTGAAGAACCTCGGCCTTCAAACAGTAGTCTGGAAGATTGAGTAATCTGAAAAAGAGCTGAACATGGATTAGTTTTATAAACAGTCATCTTTTCTCCCTCGAAGACTATCCAAAGTCCTCTTTCAGCAATCCGCGCCAGGCTAAGTAAGTTGTGATGAAATCCTGGCACAAACAGAACACCCTTAAGATTCAGTTAAAAAGAGCATCCATTCAGTTGAATTTTCAGTTGCACTTCACCAATTCCTTTGACCTCGGAGTGACCTTCTCCGAGTTCAAGTTTCTGAGTATCAGTTTCAGAAATACTAGAGAAAAATGCACGGTTATGACATACATGGTCAGTTGCTCCTGAATCCAGAAACCATTCTGAAACAGAAAAGCAATTCACCTGCACACTGTTATATGCCGCGTTCACAAAAAGACTAACTTTCATCAGGGATGCTGGGCTTTGAGGTCTCCTTGCTGACAGAATTTGAAAAATTTGCATTTTTCGACTTTTTCTTCCAAAATTTTTTCTTGAGTTTTTTTCCCGAGGAGACACCAGCTGTGTTGTCATTTCCTTGTTTTGGTGCGGAGCAACAATCCCTGGCGAAATGTCCGAGCTTTCCACAGTGGAAACATTGCGTCTGTTTCGTAGGCTTTTGTGCAGATTTCCCGAAATTATCAGTAAAAAGCGCATTCGCGTTTTTTTCTTTTCCATTGTGATCGCCATTTTTCTCACGTTGAGAAAGTCTTTGAAATTCTGGTATTAGTTTCGGCCACTCTCTTTGGCCGAAGTTCCTCTAAAGGGAGATGATGTAAACTATGTGTAGCCATTGGAATGCATGTTCGTAAGGCAATATATTTATTCCGGCATTCCTACACTCTTGCACTGCATCATCAACTCTGCAAACGAAGATACTCATATCTTCATCCATTTGTAGTGATAAATTTAAAAATTTTCGTCTCAGTTGGCTCATCCGAGCTACTGATTTTGGCTCATACGTCGTTTTCAGTATAGTCCATAACTCCCTGGCCGTTTCACAACCTTTGATCAAATATTTTATATCTGAAGAGATGCTCAGATATAATATTGCCAGGGCACGTTCCTTTCTCAGGTTAAACTGTTTAATCACCGCACAAGATAAATCTTCTTCTGGCACAGCCTCGTCATCCAGGATGAACTCCAAAAGACCTTTCCTAAAGGACCCCTCTTGGTGACATCAAGCCCCAGCTGGCACCCAAATCTTCTTCGTCCACAGAGTCCCCCAACCTTGGCTCTTTAATAGTTCATTGTCTAAGTCCCATAATCTGCATAGAAATGTGAGCTTGCTTGCCATCTCCCTAGCATCAAAGGACGGCCATCCCATCTCACCCTATAGTGCTTCAACCGCTGTAAATCGATTTGCCCCAGAGCAGCTCCTGCATTTTGTCGTTGAAGGATCTCAAGTTTGCAGTTGAGTGCAGGTTTGTAACAAATCACATCATTACCATAAGTCAGAGCAGGGACACCAACCCCTTTCCAAACTTCTCTAATAATCTCATACTGCGAGAAAGATTGAAAGGCGAGCATGCAAAGCAGTCCACCGAGACACCCCGCTTTAGCCGCTAGCTTATCTTCCATTGAAGCAAGATAAGTTTTCCCATTCCCTAACAATACTCCCAGGTACAAATATTGCATCCCCTGCTCCACAGGTAACTCATTTAACTGCCAGGTCACCGAATCTTCAGCAACACTGTTCCAAATCATAATACCAGATTTGTCAGTTCCAAATTTCAGCCCAAATTCTTCTCCATAATTCTCCATAATACTGAGCAGTTCCTGAAGTTCATTGGGATCCTCTGATGTCAGTGCAGCATCGTCGCAGAACAGAAGGCCTGGAATGCTGCCAGCAGGTGGCAGCACGAGATTTCAAATTAACGGACATTTTTCAAAGTTGTTTATTAATTTTTTAAAAATCTACCACTTGACCACCACATGACTACCAATATGATGCACTTGCTGATCCATCAAGCTATTTTAAACAATTTTTATTGTTATTTAATCTCTTTTTGTTTGGCTGTGAGTGTCGTTTAAATTTTACCCATTGAAAGGGATAGGTTGTAATCCACCTTAAAAGTGTGATTTTGTCAATTATAAAAACGCAATTTTTCAAAGGTAAAAAACCAATTTTTTCAAAGGCAAAAACGCAATTTTGTTAGCATTTTTAACGTGAGATTTTTTGATTTAGAAATACAATTTTTCTCCGTTAAAAGTACAATAAGTGCAATTTATCTATGGTAAAAGCGCAATGTTTCTTTTCATTAATAGTGCAATTTTTTGGTTTAGAAATACATCTTTTCTGCTTTCAAAGTGTCATTTTCTATGATAAAACGCAATTTTTCGAAGGTTAATGGTAAAAATGGAATACATAT